>CM069911.1:91821554-92071647 GCA_036172215.1 Camellia granthamiana | reverse complement strand
AAGTCCTCTCTGATGGTCCTTGGTTCGTGGGAAGCAATTTCCTCTCAGTTCGAAGGTGAGAGCCAGAATTTCAACCAACCAAGGCAAGTTTATCTACCACCATAGTTTGGGCTAGACTTCACAGTCTTCCTATTGAATACTATGATCATTCTATTCTCTGAAAAATTGGCAATACTCTAGGAAAGCTCCACAAAATGGACACCCATACAGTCAATGGAGATAGGGGTCGATTTGCGCGTTTGTGTATCCAAATTGATCTAGCCAAGCCCTTAATAGCTAAGATTACAGTGGGGTCTAGTTTAGTTAAGGTAGCCTATGAAGGTCTGAGCTCTGTTTGCTTCCATTGTGGTTTGATTGGTCATAGAGTGGGGGAGTGCAATGGTACTACAAATAAGATTAATCCAGTGGAGAGCCAGCCAAATCCTCCCCCAGCAGATGGTGAGCCTTTTGGCCCTTGGATGTTAGTTCAGAAACACTCCAAGAGCTCTAAGAAGCCGGAACCGGCAAGCCACTCCAACGTTCCATCACGGAAGGTCTGGGTTAGGAAGAAGACTAAAATTCAAATTTTGGCGCCTAATGGTCAGCCACAACCTCTCACTTCGTTGACCCCCTTTTCTGCCACCTTAATTGCTGATACTGGCCCCACAGTACCTGGGGTGTCCCTTAGTAACCCTTTTGCTTGCCTCAGTGATAGCCCTGCCACCTCGTTACATCCTCCTAGTATTTCTAACATTAATTTAGGCCCATGTCCTTTGTTGAACCCATCTCCCAAAATTCTCCAGTCTGCTAATAATATCTCTGACCTTGGTGCTCCTTCTACACTGTCTACGCTATACCATTAACCCTCCTCCTATAGCCACTGCTTCTACAAACTCTTCAACCCCACAACCTCCTTAGAAAAAATCGAGCTTCAGAACCCCATCCTCCCCCCATTCTCCACCAGACCATGTCGCGCCAAAATCCCCGATTTCACCACACCAACTTTCGCAACAACTCCAACCATCCCCAAAGACTAGTGGCAGACCCAGCTCTCTATTTTCGTCTGAACAATGTGGTAGGGCAGAACCAACAAGGTTGGTTCATGGAGACTTGGAGGGGTCACTCTAAGATGGGCGATGGACTGATCGAGATCACATCCTGGGCTGGTACGATAGTGAGATCATGAATATGTGGATGAACCTATCTCTGTTTCTACCGTTACCATCCTCATTGCCTCATCGATTGATGGTGGTGGTCAACTACCTGTCCACTCCATTTACTCATGTGACGGACTCTCCCCACCATATCATACAGTTAAACCATGGGATCATTCCCGCCTCAAACTTGCTTCCAAATTATCAACCGATGCTCGAACCGCTGATCGAGGAAACTTTTCTCCCTGCCCCACCCCTTCCAATACCGGAGTTCATGCAAATGGATACGATACCCTAGGAGTTCACCCTCAAGGGACATCTCATCAAGCAATAGTGGTAAAACAATCTCCGAAGCTCCAACGACTACGCGTTACCTCAAACTTTTGCACAATGCAAGGAAACAGAGCATTTGAACACACGATCCAGCCGTATCCATACCTTCACTCAGACAAAGCCTTAGCTCTAGGGCCCGAACGGATCTCTCCAAAGGAGGAAGTGCTGAACAATGAGGTGTTTGCACTCCCTCCATTACCACTGTTTAGAGCTCCAATGAAAGTGCTTTTGTGGAACTGCCATTGGGCAGCCAACCCCCATTTCCGCAGGCATTTTCAAAATTTACTAGAAGAGCACCACATACAGTTAGTTGTTATTACGGAAACTCGCATTGGTAGGGATAGAGGCATGACTATTTGCAAGAATTTGGGTCTCACAAATTTTCACATTTCGGAACCAATTGGTTTTCCTGGGGGTATTTGGCTGCTTTAGAATGGTCAAGAGATCCATTATGATGTCATTTCGGTCACGCAATAGGAAATCCACGCATGTATCTAGGTACTCTCCTCACCTACTTCACGATTGTTTTCAGCTATTTATGCTAGCCCTTGTTTCAATACTAGAAAAATACTTTGGGATAACCTTAAAATTTTTGCTAATGCTCATAATTTGCCTTGGCTTTTAATGGGAGATTTCAATGAGATTTTGACTAGTACAAAGAAATTTGGAGGACAGCCTATTAACCATCGAAGAGCATTGTTATTCAAGGACTGTCTGGACCATTGTGGGCTGATTGACATGGATTTTTCTAGCCCACGTTTCACTTGGAATAACCGAAGACAAGTCGGCAGCTTTATTAGTGAAAGAATAGATCGATGTCTCTACAATGGAGCTTGGGCCCAACTTTTCCCAAATAATAAAGTTTTACACCTGCCCAAACTTCACTCGGATCATTTCCCCATCCTTTTGCATACCCACTCTATCCTTCTCTCTAGGACTGCTCGTCCCTTTCGATTTGAAACTATCTGGTTGTCGGATCCATCTCTTTTTACCGTTGTGTCTAACAGTTGGTCCAATGCCAGTTTCACTCAAGGGGCTAGGATTTTTGTAGACAAAGTATCTATTTGGAATAAAACTATCTTTGGTAACATTTTCTTCCACAAAAAGAAACTTGCCAATAGGATCCTTGGTGTTCAAAAATCTCTTGACTCTGGACCATCCCTTTTCTTCTACAACTAGAACAGTCCCTCATTGCTGACTACAACCATGTTCTTAGTCTGGAGGAAGAGTTCTAGAGTCTCAAGAGTCGAGTGAACCATATTTTAGATGGGGATAGAAACACTCATTTTTTCCACTAAACGACCATCTCTCATCGTAAACATAATAAAATTTTCGCTCTTAAAAATTCGGATAATACCTGGGTTTATGATATTGATACCATCAAATCCAATGTTATGGATCACTTTAAAAGGTTGTTTACCTGTTCACTTAGTGTGTCCTATCGTGACGAACCCACCTTCTCTTTCTTACCCACCATTGATTCGTCTCTTCATCCCTCCCTTTCAGCCCCTCCCTCACTGGAAGAGATTAGGTGAGTTTTGTGGACGTTCAAACCCTGGAAGGCCCCTAGGCCTGATGGACACCACCCCATCTTTCTTCAAAAGTTTTGGCATTTACTTGTCCCCTCGATCTGTGAAGTAATCTCATGTGCGTTTGTGACTGGCTATATTAATCTGGAGATCAATAAAACCTTAATCTGCCTCATCCCTAAATCCCTAGTCCAGAATCCATAACCCAATTCCGTCCCATAGGGCTTTGTAACACCATTTATAAACTCCTCACTAAGCTCCTTGTAGCTCGTATTCGATCTCTGTTAGAGTCTCTTATCAGTCCTCTTCAATCTAGTTTCATCCTAGCTAGAAGAGGTACCGATAATGTTATCATAGTCCAAGAAATTGTTCATAGCTTTAAGGAGAAAAAAGGCAAGAAAGGCAGCATGTTGATTAAACTTGACTTGGATAAAGCTTATGACTGTTTAGAGTGGAGTTTCTTCCGTACCATCATGCGATCCTTCAATTTCCCTTCGAGTTGGATAGAACTTGTTATGTCTTGTGTTTCCTCGAGTTCGCTTTCAGTGCTGTTTAATGGTGAGAAAACTGAAGAATTTTTTCCTTCTCAAGGCATATGGCAAGGTGATCCCATCTCTCCATATCTCTTTATCCTTTGCCTAGAATATCTCTCAGTTCGTATCACCGAAGCCTGCCAAAATCACGAATGGTCTCCTATCCGTGTGTTTAGGGCGGGTCCCCTTTTATCACATCTATTTTTCGCTGATGATCTCATCTTACTTGGAGAAGCTTCGAAACCCAATTGTCTTATCATCTCCTCCATTTTGCAAGACTTTTGTTCCTTATCTAGCCAAAACATCAATTTTAACAAGTCCAAAGTTTTCTTTTCGGCCAATGTACATGAAGACTTGCAACAACACCTTTCTTACACCTTAGGTATTCCTACTACTCGTAACCTTGGTAAGTATTTGGGTTGTCCAATCCACCACTCCCGGCCTAACAGAGAGTCCTTCCAATTTGTGATTGACAAGATTCAATGTAAGCTCGCAAGATAGAAAAGAAAAATGCTATCCTTTGCAGGTCAAACTACGCTCATCAAATCGGTTAATGCGGCCATTCCTGCATACATAATGCAATGTAATTTTATTCCCAAATTTGTTGCAAATACCCTTGATAAACTCAATCGTGATTTTTTATGGGGTTCCTCGGTAGAACATAGGGCAGTGCATGGGGTGGCTTGGGACACGGTCACCAAACCAAAAGCTCTTGGGTTAGATATTAGGAAAACCAGCTTAATAAATAAAGTGTCTATGGCCAATTTGAATTGGTGTATGATTCTTGATAAAAATACGTTGTGGTCTAGAACCCTTAAGTCCAAATACGGTCATGTGGGGGGAGATAGAAATAGGACATCTCTTGTTTGGAGGAGTATGAGGAAGGGTCTTAATATCCTTGAGAAAGGCTCTAAAATAATTGTGAAAAGTGGTTTAAACACTTGCTTTTGGTTAGACGACTGGGCTAATTGTGGACCAATTAGGAATTGCATTGACGGCCCGTTAAATTCTAACGAATCTTTCTTGCTTGTCAGAGACTATTGGGTGAATAATCAATGGGATTTTTCATCCCTTTCTTTCGTTCTTCCTCCTCACATTGTTGGGTCCATTAAGAGCTTATCTCCCTCTTGGTTTGAGTCGGATTTTGACATTAGAGTTTGGAAACACTCCACCGATGGGAACTTCAAAAGCAACTCTGCTTATTTTTTAACCCGCGATTTTCAGGCTTCGCCGCCTCTTCCTAATTGGTCCTGGCTTTGGGCAGTCTCGGCCTCCCCGAGAGTCCTTCATTTCCTTTGGCATGCGCTTCATCAAAAACTCAACACCAAAACTCAACTTTTCCATAGGCACATTGTTAGGATGACCTTTGCCCTTTGTGTAAACAATTTCCCGAGACCACTATTCACGTCCTTAGGGACTATCCTTTTGCAGCTCAATGTTGGTTTCATATTGGTATTCCCCCAACGGCATTTCTTTCTTTCTTCTCTGACCTTCCTTCTTGGATCAAACTAAACTATCAAGCTAAAATTGTTCACCCATCTTCTGTAAATTGGGCCATAATCTTCCCCTTTGTGTGTTGAGAAATCTGGTTACACCGTAATGCTTTTGTTTTCCAAATCAACCCATCCCCTTTTAGTGCACCAATGGTGGTGGCTCGAGCTCTTGAATGACAGCATGTCACTGAAAAAAATCTTCCATCCAAAGTTGTACACACTGTCTCAATCGGCTAGAAGCCTCCTTGGGAAAGTAGGTTCAAGTTAAATATTCATAGAGCTTCAAAAACATCCCCTAACTGAGCAGGAGGAGGTGGCATTATTCGTGATAGTTTGGTCAGGTGGGTAGTAGGATTCATGAGGAATATAGGCACAGCCTCGGCTTTAGAGGCAGAATTATGGGCTCTCCGGGACGGATTGATGTTAGTGGCAGACTTACACTTATTGGAAATTCATTTTGAATCAAATGCAAAAGAAATGATCAATTTACTACTACATGAACCATCTAGTCGGCACCATTATAGTAATCTCCTATGTGATTGGAGGTATCTCATGAAGCAGCTGAGAATCTCGACAGTTGAGCATATCTTTCGGGTAGCCAACAAGTGTGCAGACATTTTAGCAAATCAAGGCAGCTTTGCATAGATAGTTTTGTTATGTTTAATTCTTCTCCTTCTTGTCTATCTAATAGTTATTTGATGATGGTGTAGGGGCTTCATAGCCAAGGACTATTTCTGTTACTCTTCCTTAATTTATGCTATCTCTATTTCACCCAAAAAAAAAATTATTTGATTCCAATTAATATGCCCTATACATATATATGATCATGATACTTTATATTATACTCAATGTTTTAAAAACCGGACCAGTGAGCGAATCGGAAAAAAGATCGGGTAGACGGGTCACCAATTCAACCGTCGGGTTGAACCGGAATCGAACCGTGACGTAATAAATATATTAAAATTATATTTAAATAAAAATATTAGTAATAAAATGATAAATTAAAAAACTAAACTATTAAATCATCTTAAATATTTCTCCTAATATTTTTTTTACTGAAAAATATAAAAATATATTTTAAAATATTATTAATTTTAATTTTGGAAAAGAAAATCAAATATTCAATATTCCCTCCATATGATTTTAATTCAAATAAGTTAATTGAAAGAAAAACAGAAATTTTGGAGGGATATCAAAATTTCAATTCTCCCTCCAATAAATTTGATTGAATCCTACATGGATTTTTTGAGTTTTTTGGAAAAAAAATTTCTTATAAATAGGTAGAGACTTTCACAATAATTTCAAGCTCTTAATGGGATTCCTCACAAAAGGAGATCCTTAAAAGAAAGTTTTCAATTAAAATTTTCTTATAATATATACATATATAATAAGAAAGAAAAGAAAGAAAGAATAAAAAAAATTAGAAAATATCAAAAAAAAAAGTTCAAAATTTTCAATTTCATCGACCCGGTGAACCATCCCCGGTTTGGTGATTCAATCGCTGATTTTTTCGGTTCTCTCTAAATTTCCGATTTTTTACTTCAAACAGTTCAAAAGGTACATCCGAACCGAAACCCCAACCAGTTAACGATTCAACCCACCGATCCGGTCCAGTTTTCAAAACCATGCATCTTCTCAAGAGTATTCTCGTTAAGCCTCGACATTTATACATGAGTACAATTACAACTATAATAAATCACCACACCCATAATCCATAACTAATTCTGAAACCATAGAAAACTTAAAATAATTCTCAATGCATACATTCATAGCAAGGATCTCTATGCATTTACATACACCAATGATGAATCTCAAATATATATACACATCTCCATGGTCTTGTCAAACTCCATATAACAATCCCAATTTATCGGTTACTAACCAGAAAGAATGCGATATCTCTATATAGGACACTCCCACTTTATCGGTTTGCAAGTCGGAAGGAATGAGATACCTCATTATAGCACAACCCATTTTACCAGTTGATAGTCAGAAAGAATATGTTACCTACATATAGCACCACTCACTTTACCGGTTGCCAGTAAGAAGAAATGCCTTACCTACATATAGCACCACCTGCTTTACCGGTTGCTAGCCGGAAGGAACACATTACCTCTATATAGCATACACGTCATACATAACAAGGGCATCTCAAATTACTTTTATTCCTTCTCATTCAACTTACTCAATTGCACAATTCATAAAATTAAGCATCTTTATACCACATTAATCTATATCTCATTAGTCAATTATAATGAGGTTTCAATTCACCCTAGGTTTAAATATTTTCTACAACAATGTAATTATTCACCGATTGCCAATAACATTTATCTCTATTAAAATATTCTAATTTGGCAATATTAGAGCATAACTAACAATAACATAAAAATCACTCTCAATGAATTCAACAATGTACGTATCAGAACATTTCTCATCTTATTATCATTCTCAATCATATTGCTTGAAAATGTATGCGATATATTCTCATCATTCTTTCAATTAGTAATATTCAATTCCAATTTCTCAAAATGATCACTAAACTTTCAATTTTTCCAAATTATGTAATTTCAAGAAAAATATTATTTTCTTTTAAAAATTTTGGGGCTTTTTTAGTTAAAGAACCCACATACTCCAATACTTCTAAAACTCACATTTAATAGAGAATAGTCTAAGAAATACATAACACAAACTAAACCCTCAATCCTTATGATGCATGCTGTGAAATTTCTATAATTTATGTAATAAAAATACGATATATCTATCTGTGAGAATCATATTTTAAAAAAAATAAAATAATAATAATAATAATAATAATAATAATAATAATAATAATAATAATAATAATAATAATAATAATAGAGAAATCCCTACCTCTTGCAGAGAATAAGAGAACTAAGGGGAAAAAAATCCTTAAATTCAGACTCGTTGGAATTTTATCACTCCTGCCATAGAGTCCGCATTAATAATCCAAACCATTCAATGTGTAAAACTCGTCGATTACTTCATCCCTGTAAAAAATTACGTTGATCGGATATCGATAGCTACTTGATCTAATTACATTTGTGCCAAAATAAATTGTTGACACAAATGTGATCTAATCAAGTGACTATTTATATTCAATCATTGTGATTTTTTACAGTGATAAAGTACTCGACAAGCCCTACACATTCAATAGTTTAGATTATCGAGGCGAATCCCAAATGGGCATGACTGGACTGTCTAGTTCAAAGGCTAGATTGGAGACAGTCTAGTCCCGTTGGCAATTAAGTGCATTTCCTAGCAACTTTGTTGTATTTCTGTAGATAATCTAAATAGAAACTCATAAATCCATGTAAAAGGAACAAGAAAATAAAATTGTAGCCCCCCAAAATTCATAACCTAGTTTATAATTATCAAACCATTATTATTATTCAATTTCATAATATAAATGTGAATAAAGAAAATAAAATACAACAATCTTATCAAACAGAATACATTTCTTTCTCATAAATTCCCTTATAATTATATCATTGGATTCACATAGTAGTACATACCAAAAGATAGAGAAATACAAGAAAAACATGCCCTAAGGGCTTACACCTTTCAAAGCAAAGGCTTTGATTACAACAATTATAATCCTATATCGAACAAGTAAGCTCGGTAATTGTCAACAAGTAATCACCAAAAGGAGCTCTCGTGCCCCAACAAAGCCTTCAAGACTCGTCATCACATGGAAGCATATCATTAGCACCACTTGAAAATTTCAATATCTAGTCCAATAAGAAGTGAGTATTGCCATCTAGTACAAATAATCTTAACAATTTAAATATCTATGCTTCTCATGATTCTGCTCATGCAATGCACATGCTATACACAAAACCAATACATAACTCCTTTTTAAAAAAAATAACCAATATTCACTTAATTACTTGAACCTTTGAAATCCCTTTTTGACAATAAAATTCATAATATGTAACAATTTCACATTTTTTTCTCCTCACACGGATGGCCAATAGGCACCTACTTCTCCTCATTTTTCCAAAAACCTTTGTTTCATTAAAGACTCACACTTCTCCCAAACCGAGCAATGCAATAAAATGCATGAAGTGTAACTATTACAATCATTTAAATAGTAAATCACAATATAATTCTATTAGCAAAAGCTAAAACAATAATAAAATAATAACATAACCATATTATCAAAATCTATGTAACTATCATCATCCATAGTTCATGTGTGAGTAGATTTCTGACCACACTGCCAAATTATTATTCAATTGGAGAGTACTGACAGAATAGATGACGCCTAAATGACCTATAACAGAAAGATGAGATTCCGACGGTAGTTCGTCCACCCAGGGGCACTCCGACGATCAAGTCAGTTATCTCTCAAAGATAGCAAAAGTGCTTAACTCACTATTCAGAATATAAAATGCATACCTTAGACCCACGAAGGTGCCTCCCTTTTATAGCCAACACAATCCTTGTCCTAATAGAAGCCTAGTTCCAATGGACTCTGGATTACTGCTAATCTTGGACTCCCAATAGGATTGGGATAAACTCTCTAAGAGTCTTATCTTTACCTAAACTGAAGTCTTCTCTCATTCTAGGACTCTCGTCCCTTATCCGCTTATCCCGGATTCCGGCATTCTCGCAGATAGCCTCAACCTAGCCGAGATTACCTCGGCATCATGACCAGGACACGTGGCACCTTGGCTGGCACTTCGGCCACGTGTTGTCACTCAAAAGTTATGTCCCCACAACTGCCCCCAAGGTTCTATTACCTCGGCATCCTGAGGTGATGGAACCTATATCATTAAACCATGTAGCACGTCGGCTAGGCTCGCTTTATCCTTCATTACCGAGGTCATCATTCGTTGGCCTCATATGACTACGACCTGTAATCTATTTTCACTAATCCCTTAGAACAAATAACCATGTCTATTCAAGTTCATTGAGCCAAGATCGCCCCCGTAGTCGAGGTATTTGCTTCATTGAATCAAGAACTCCATGAGTTTTGTCACGTGTGTGAGCTGTCACGCACAATATTTTAACCGTTTTGGCTATGCATCCTTCCCCTACTGGGTCGTACCTGGTACGCGCCATCAAGTCGCATTATTTTTGCATGCGCCGTCTGACAAGCACGTCGTCCTAGGCACATTGATGGTATTTTGCTGCCATTCTCCGTGTTTTGATCAAAATCTAATCTCTCTTTCCGTCTTTTCACTTTTTTTCACCATCATCTTCATGCAAACTCTCTCTCTCTACTCTCCCAAATCTGCCATTGCTCCAAACCTTCAAGCTCTGCAACTACTTTCATTCCTCCCCTCCGATGAAGCTTTCGCTGACCTTTTCCGATTGCAACCATTACCTGACTCCGGCGTACTCAACATCAGCTTCACTCCTCTGGTAAGCCACTGTTCCTTTTATTTAAATTTCTTGTTTTACTTCAAAGAACTCCACTACTGTACTCGCTGCCTTTGTGTGCTTGCTCATGTCTTTGATCATTAATTTGTGTCTTGAATTCCACCATGTATTTGAGCATGTTCGTTTTATGACTCTGTTTTTGCCCAATCCATTCTCGAATATACACACACTACTTACATATCTGTTGATTTTTGCCATTGTTCTTGGCTTCACACACCCATACAAATTTTAACACTGTGTTCTTGATGACTCATCACTGTTTTTTATTCTGAATCACATTCCTGTTTATGTTTGCTGTGTTTTTTCCAGATTCCTGCATTCAATCTTCATTTGCCTAGACTTAGGTTTGGGATTTGTTTGTAGAACTAACGAACCTTAGGAAGAACTGAAACAAATTCCCCTTAGATCCTCAAAAATTCTTACCACAGTATACATTTAGGTGTTAGCCGAGGTCGTTCAAACCTTCACACGAACACTTCTTCTTGAAATCCAACACCTTCTCCCAAGCCGATATCAGGGGTATGTAGAGGCATAGGGTAGACACCCCAACTAAGTTAGAATACTTTAGGAAGGAGTTTGACATCCCGACTAAAGTCCATCTCAGGTTGGCTGGGGAGGATGACTCCAGCATACCCACAGCCGACTCCATGCCCTTCCCAGTTGTAGCTTTCGTAGAGTGTGGACTTAGGCTCTCACTTGACATCCTTTTCTGAGAAATCCTCCACTACTACAAGTTGAACCCAATGCAACTCGCCATCAACTCTTACCGAGTTATCAACAGCATAATTGCCCTAGCCAAGAAAGAGAAAGCTCGGGTAACCTTAGCCGACATTCAATACTGCTACACCATATGTGGCCTTAGGTTAGAAAAAGGCTATATCTACTACCTCAAACTAAGGTCCACAGAATACAAAATTGTTGCCGACCTCCCAGACTCTAACAAGGGAGCCGGGGACAACTACTTCATTGTCTCGGGCAACTGGAAGTTCGCTCCAGATGAGAACCTTCACATCTACCCTCTTAGCAGAACAGTATTCGTAGAGGGTAATGGTAAGAGCCAAGTGTTACACTTACTTGTTTTTCAAGTCTTTAACGCTTCATTTTTTTTATACGTTCTAACATCTTTTTTTCTTGCAGCTCTTCCGCAGCCGGCAAAAGACTTCCGTAAGTCCTTCTTCTCTAGCAAGGGCTTGAAGAAGCTGTTGGATCTCCTAGTTTAGAGGCGGAGAGCTCCTCTACTGCTCAACTACATCCCGACATACAAGTCGGTCCTTCCCGATATCCCAAAGAAGAAGAGCAAGTCTCCTCCTTCCGCCACAACTCCTCCATCAATTTCATCATCTCGGCCAGATCAGGGATCAACTTCCGATCCAGCTGAGCAACCATCAACCTCGGCTCCATACTTGATCCCTCCATCCTAACGCAAACGCCGACACTGAACTGCAATCGCTGCCGAGATGGGTCGCAAGAAAGCAGTTGCAAAAGACCTTCTGGCTGACATCCCTGACACTGTCAACGCTCAACCGGCACAGCCTCAACCAAAACCAAAGCCCAAAAGACTGAAGAAGGCCCATCCTAAGGCAACGGTGACTCAGATTGACAGTGAGGACACCTTGCCAATTTCAAAATTGGTTGAGGTGAAAAGGCCCCATCTGCCGTCAAGAAGAGGCCTGCCGAGGCCGAACCTTTCCAATCAACTCGGATAAAGAGGCCGAGGTCTGAGCCCGCAACAACCTCAGGCTCTATGAAATCATATTCCCCCTAGGCTCCCCCCATTACCATAGAGGACAAGCCGGTCAGAGTTGGTGATAGCGCAACTGATCTTCAGGTCGGCGTTGCACTCTCTACGGCTTTGCTCCTTCCAAATGATCTCAATCGTAAAGCCGAGATGAGCGAGTATGAAAACTTCACTTTGATGCTGCAGCATTCCGTTCAAGTAAGTCCCTTATACTTGGTATTTTTCTTTCTCCATTTTTCCATACTCACAGGATTTTTACTAACTTTTGTTCTGTCCATTTTCTTTCAGGCGATCCAGCACGCCCAATCCTTCTCAATGCAAGCTTTTGAAATGAAGAAGGAGTTGGCTGACAAGATCAGGGAGGTTGTTGGTTTATAGAAGACCATCAAAAAGGTCGAGGCAAAAATGAAGACCTTGTCAAATCGAGCCGAAGCGGCCAAGAAGGCTCAGGACGAGGCCGATGCTGCAGAGGCCATTGCCAAGGTCCTAATGGCCCAAAAGAAAGAGGCCGAGGTCAAGATGGTTGAGGCCCAAAAGGAGCTTCAACATGCCCTGGCCACAAAAGAGGCTAAGATCAAGGCCGCCGATGAGAAGGCGTATGCTGAGGGGGCGGCCAACGTTAAGGAGGACTACAAAAAGCAAGTGAAGCAGGCATGTAACAAGGGTTTCACTTTTGGTTGGATGGCTGCTCTCAAAAAGCTTGATGTCCCCGAGGACTACCCCTTCAAGAATGCTGACGACCTCCCTCTACCATTCCCCCCTACTCCAAGCCAATCCGAAGACAATTCTGAGTCTGAGGAGAAAGCTTTGGTAAGAAAGAAGAAGGAAGCTGTTCGGGCCCAGTCGCCTACTCTGAATGAGCAAGTCATGGACTTGTCTCAAGATGAGAAAGGTGAGGTCTCCAAAGACGCTACTCCTGAGAAGGTAACATCGGACGCACCTATTGCCGACAAGAGCCTCGACCAAACTCTTCAAGAAATTGATGTTGAGCTCACGGCTGAGAGGGCCACCGAGGTGTCTTCTCAGCTGTCTTCTGAACTCCAGACCCAACCAGCCAAAGACGTCGAAGAGTCTTAGTTTGATATCTTTCTCTTTTTTTCTGTACCTTGTACTTTTTCCTTTGTTTTTGAAACAATGTAAGTTTTTATTTGGCCAATGTTCCTTCATCAATTCTGAACAAGTAATCTCCAATATTAGGCCGAAGTGCCTTTTTGTATTTGAACTTCCTTATCTGAATGCAAGTATAACTTTTTTCCCTAAATGTGATTGTATGTTTGTCTTCTTTTTATTGTCTTGTATGATTCTATACTTCGAATAATTTCCATGTTTTCAACATACACCTTAACTGTGTAATCTTCTCGGTATGGAATACTTCAGCTATTCCCACTAACAGCTTATTTCGGCTCTGACCTAACACTTGAAAATATTCATACTATTGTCACAAGTGTAATTTACAACTTGCCACTTCGCTCAAGACCTCTGTCATCTTTTATTGCAACATAATTTGGGTTAACTTCTACTTGTAAATTTTTCTTAAAATTTCAACAAGCGTTAAACCATCTTCCTTTAACATAACCTCGGCTTAACTTCAACTTGTAAATTTTTCTCAAAATTTCAACAAGTGTTAAACCATCTTCCTTGTAAATTCCAACTCCCAAGTATTATTCTCCAGCCCTCTGCCCCCTAATGTGAACTTAAGTTCCACTTGGATTCTCATTAAGCATGTGGTTTTTGATCTTGTCTCCGTGGTCAGATTCAAACAAAGACTGGCCGAGGTTACCAACCTCAGTCTCTTTGTTAATCTGACTGGCATGCACTTGGCTCCAATCTGTGTCTGATTTTGCCGATATGACAAGTCTAGGTTAACCCAACTTAGTTCAACTCTATTATATGCAAGTAAAGTTTCTACTCTGCCATATAATAAGTCTAAGTTATTCGTCATGTTTTGCTTAGAAACATCGCCAACTTAGTTCAACTCTATTATATGCAAGTAAAGTTTCTACTCTGCCATATAATAAGTCTAAGTTATTCGTCATGTTTCGCTTAGAAACATCGCCAACTTAGTTCAACTCTATTATATGCAAGTAAAGTTTCTACTCTGCCATATAATAAGTCTAAGTTATTTGTCATGTTTCGCTTAGAAACATCGCTAACTTAGTTCAACTCTATTATATGCAAGTAAAGTTTCTACTCTGCCATATAATAAGTCTAAGTCTGGTCATCATGTTTCAATCAAAAACATCGTCAAGTACCTGTTTAGTCACCATACACAAGTTTAAAAATCAATCTAAAGACTTTTATTAATACTTCAGCTAATAACAAGAGAAAGCTTGAAAAATAATAAGATCTAGTGATAGAAAAACTTCAGATTGCAAGTATTCCAAGGTCTCGGCAGCTCTTTGTCTTCACAATCCTCAAGCCGATATGCCCCGTTGCCTAAGACCGAGATGATTCTATAGGGTCCTTCCCAATTCGGGCCAAGCTTGACTTCTCTGGGATCCTTCTTGTTGCCGACGACCTTTCTCAAGACGAGGTCACCAACTTGGAACTCTCGCAGGTTCACCTTCTTATTAAAAGCCTTGGCAAGCTACTGCTAGTATGCCCCCAGCTGAATTGCTACTTTTTTCCTTCATTCCTCTAGTAGATCCAGTTCTCGAGCTAAGAATGCCTTATTGGTCCCATTTTCTACTCCCTGGGTTCTGATCCCTAGGATGCCGACCTCCAATAGAATTACTGCCTCTGTGCCATAGGCCATGGTGAATGGGGATTCCCCCGTTGATCTCCTCGGCGTAGTCCGATATGCCCAGAGTACACTGGGCAACTCATCCACCCACTTTTCCTTTGTTGCTTGCAGCCTCTTCTTAATCCCATCCAGGATAATTTTGTTGGATGCTTCTGCTTGGCCATTGCTTTGAGGAAAACTTGGGGTGGAAAAATAATTCTTGATTTTGAACTTTGCACAGAAGCTCTTGATTAGCTTACTGTCAAACTATGTGCCATTGTCAGCTATTATTGCTCTTGGGATCCCAAACCTGGTGATGATGTTCTTTCATATGAAGTTCTTTACATCAATGTCCCAAATCTTGGTGAGGGGTTTAGCTTCTACTCATTTGGTGAAGTAATCTGTTGCCACCAGCAGGTACTTCCTTTGTCCAGTTGCTTGAGGCAGTTTTCCAACAAGATCCATGCCCTATTGGGCAAATGGCCAAGGGCTGGACACCGGGTTCAAGTCTGCTGCTAGTTGTTGTATCAAAGGTGCAAACCTCTGGCACTTCTCACACTTCTTGACATAGGCTTCAGCATCTTTCTGCATGTAGGGCCACCAGTACCCCATGAGCAAGTGACTTGCCCCCAGCGTGGCTTCTGCATACTCCTTCATGTATTTCGTACAGAAAGTCTTCAACCTGTGTAGGATGCACACACCTCAGAAGGGGTCCAGTAAAAGATCTTCTATAGAGATATCCTTCTGCTGTCAAATAGAACCTTGCCGACTTCAATCTAATCTTATGTGCTTCTTTTCGGTCATCTGGCAGCTTCCCTTCTCTAAGGAATACTATTATTGCATCCATCCAACTTGGTTCTATCTCCACACACATTGCTTCACGCTCTGTGCTCAGTGGTTCTATGCTTGGTCCTGACAAGTAGTCAACCATTATCGTTCTTGCCTCTCCAGGCTTTATTGCACTAGCCAGGTTGGCTAGAGCATCGGCATGGCTGTTGTCATCTTAGCTTACCTGCTGTAGTCGGAAATTTTGAAATAAGGCTACCAGTCTGCCCACTTCCTTTGCATAGGCCGACATCCTTTCATCTCGGGCTGCATACTCGCTTGTTGCCTAGTTGACTATAAGTTGGGAGTCACAGAAGACTATTACCTCGTCGGCTTCCATGGCTGCTGCCAGCTTTAACCCTGCGATTAGTGCTTCATATTATGCTTCGTTGTTTGAGGCCTTAAACCCCAAACAAATGGATTGTTCCAGTATCTGCCCATCTAGCGATACTAGTACTACTCCTGCCCCGCTCCTTGTCGGTTTGAACTCCCATCAACAAACAACCGGAATGAGTCGCCGATGTAAATACTGCAGGACCTGAGTTTCTCTTTGTTCCTTTGTTCTGTTGTCCCCCGTTGGGTTTTTTCTTGCTCATTTGGATGTTGTATACCTCGGCTCAACGAAGCCCAATGTATGACGACGTCTAGTGTGAACTCGGCCACGAAGTCAGCTAAGACTTGGCCTTTGATTGCTGTCCTGGGTCTGAATTCCAGGTCATATTGCCCTAAGGCCACTGCCCATCTGGCTATTCTGCCTGTCAGATCTCCTTGTTGCAACAGGGACTTTAAAGGATGTTCAGTTAACACCACAACTTTGTGGGCTTAAAAGTAATGATTCAGCTTCTTGGAAGCCATTACTAAAGCCAGTGTTAACTTCTCCAAGAGTAAGTACCTGATCTCTGTATCCGCCAGGGTTTTACTCACGTAGTAGGCTACCATTTGCTCTCATTTTTCTTCTCTGACTACTACTGCACTTACTGCATGATCTGAAATTGCCAAGTATAAGAACAGTTCCTCTCTGGGTACTGGATTTGAAAGAACTGGAGTTGTGGTCAAATACTTCTTCAAGTCGGCCAAGGTGGCTTCACACTCTTCGGTCCATAAGAAGTCTGTGGCTTTTTTTACGAGGCTGAAGAAAGGCTTACATTTATCAGAGCTTCTGCTTATAAATCTATTCAGGGCTGCAGCCTTTCCCGTCAAAATCTGCACTTGCTTTGCCGATGTTGGGCTCTTCAATTCTAGGATGGCTTTAATCTGATCTGGGCTAGCCTCAATACCCCTTCTGGTAACCAAATATCCTAAGAACTTACTAGACACAACCCCAAATGCACACTTCGATGCATTAAGTCGGAGCCGATATGTTCTAAGGATGTCAAAGACTGCCTTTAAGTCTTCTAGATGACCCTCAGGTTCCTTGGTCTTTACTACCATGTCGTCTATGTATACCTCCACAGTTTTGCCAATTAGATGTCTGAACATCTTTGTCACCAACCTCTGGTAAGTTGCTCCTGCGTTTTTCAATCCGAAAGACATTACTCTGTAGCAATATAGCCCTTTTGGGGTGATGAATGCAGTCTTTTCCTCATCTGGGGGGTACATAGCTATCTGATGGTACCCCCTGTAGGCATCCAGGAAGCTCATCCTTCCATGCCCTGAAGTGGCATCCACCAAATATTCAATCTTGGGTAATGGGAAACTGTCTTTGGGACAAGCCTTATTCAGGCTGGTGAAGTCCACGCAGACCCTCCACTTACCATTCTTTTTTTTCACAACCACTGTGTTTGATAGCCATGTCGGGTAATTTACCTCTCAAATGACTCTGGCCTCCAGAAGTCTATCTACTTCCTCTCCTACTGCGTCAACATGCATTAGTGTCGGCCTCCTTGCCCGTTGGATGACAGGTTTGGCCGACCTGTCTACATTCAGTCTGTGGCAAGTGACCTCGGGGTCAATACCTGGCATCTCGTACTGTGTCCATGCAAACACCTCAAGGTTTGCTCTCAGGAATGTCTCTAACTCTTTTTCCTCTTCCTCGACTGAGCCCGAGCTGAGAAGGAAGAAGTGTTCTTCATCCTCTTACTGGACAAGGATTTTTTTCAAGGCTTGTTCACTCTTCTCAGCTAGCTCTTTACCGACGTCATCCAGCACTTCTACATTCTCGTCCTCAATCTTTGCTGTTTCTGATTCTCTTATGTTGCAGGTAGACTTCATTGCTGCCATGAAGAAATTCTTTGCTTGCAACTAATCCCCTCTGACCTCCTCTATTCCATGCTCTGTTGGGAACCGCAATAGCTGATGCAATGATGAGGGAATAGCTCCCATTGCATGTAGCCATGGCCTTCCCAGGATAGCATTGTAAGGGGAGGGGGTGTCAATTATGGTGAACTCGGTGTTTAGCTTCTTGGTGCCAGCCTGCACCTCCAAACTTGCTGCTCCCATGGGCCACGTCGGCGTTCTATTGAACCCAACCATTGGGCCATTAGACTGCTCCAAGTCATCTTGGTGAAGGCCAAGCTCCTTGTAACACCTGACATACATGATGTCACAAGAGCTTCCTTAGTCAACTAAGATGAGCTTCACTTGGCACTTTCCAATCTGGAGGGATATTACCAAGGCATCGTTGTGCGGATGCTGCACCATCTCCAGGTCTTCCTCAGTAAAGGACACCACTGGTCCCTGGCTCTTGTCTATCCTAGGTCTCTTCTTCCCGACCTGATACACATATTGTAGGTGTTTTACTTTCTGGGTTTCCCCCCTTATCTCATTCGCATTCACCTTCGAGTGAATCACATTGATCACTCGAGGTCTGCCTGCCTGCGGTTGTGGTACTGGTGGGGGTGGTGTTTTTGGTGCTTGGGACAATCTTGCCTGCTCTTCCCTTGTCCTGGCCTCGTGCACCAGGTCCCTTAAATGGCCTTGTCTTACCAAGTCCTCCAGATGTGTCTTCAGGGCTCTACACCCCTGAGTCAGATATCCAGCCTCATTGTGGTAAGCACAGTGCTTGCTAAGGCTTCTTCCCATAAATTCGCCTGGTACCCTTGCTAGTGCTCTGTAATAGGGCTAATTTCAGATTTTCTCCAAGACTTTGTAGATAGGGATTCGGAATACGGTTGTGACTACCTGTGCAGTCCTTAATCCTGTCTCTGGTTTGTTGTATCTACTATCACCTCGGCCTCGTTTCGGCGAGCCGTTTTTCTTCTCTGCTTTCAACGCCTTTGTCCCCGGCGTGTCCTCCTCGGCCCTGGCATACTTCTCTATCCTGGCCATAAGCTCCCCCATGCTTTTTGGCAATGTCTTTGCCAATGACTTTCGAAGCAGGCAATCATCCTTCAGGCCATTCTTAAAAGATACGACTGCCACCTCCTAGTTGCATCCGGGAATACAGTTGAACACCTTATAATATCTTTTGGCATAGGCCCTAAGGCTTTCGTCTTCACCAATTCTCAAAGCCATCAGGGCGTCCACCCTTAATGGCTGTAGTTTGTTTGTCACGAACCTGGCCACAAACATCTCAGCCAGGCCTTCCCAGGTTTTCACAGTTCCTTTCGGCAACTTGTGAAACCAGTCTGATGCAATTTCTCCGAAAGATGAGGGGAACACCTTGCAAAGCAACAGCTCGCTCCCGGTGCACAACGCCATTGAGTTCAGGTACAAGCCGACGTGAAAGTTAGGGTCTGACTTACCGTCGTATATCTGTAACCTCGACATATTAAACCTTTTCAGGGCCTCAAATTTTTCCAACTCCACTGAGAACGGTGTTCTCGACTTGATTGGAGAGGTTACCTCAGTATCTTGTTGCTTCCTCTGGAAGTAACCCCTCAGATCCTCCTTGGTCCATCCGGGAGCTCAGCTATCAACGAATTTCAGCCTTTTTGGTGTACTACTCCCAGTATCGTCGTGAGTCCTTTTGGACCTCTCTCCATTAGTTACGTCGAAACACAGCTCCTTCCCCTGAACATGCCGATGTTCTTTGGGGTCAGCTTCCTTGGTGCGATACGTCCTCCGTGAATCTCCCCTTCTTGATTCTCCTCGCCCGACCTCCCTTGAAGGTCGGTGAGAGTGTTTCTTGGTTCTATCGCGCTGAGGAGTCGCAGGAATTGTCCTCTGCCCCCCTGTCTAGGCATCTTTTTTGGCCGCTGGAATCGGCGTATCAACGGTGGTTGCATAACGTTGTTTTGCATCATGAAATTGACGACCGATTGTAGGTCCTCCAATTTGTTTGTCAGTTCCTTCATCTCGTCGTCCCTCCGCAGGCATCTATCTTTCCATACCTAGAGGTCGTCTTCGTTATAATACCCGCCTCGGTCTGATTTCTTTGGTACGTCGTCCTCCTAGCCGACGTCCTTCTCTCCGTGATTCTTATCACAAGTCTCTTTGTTGCAGTTGTCTTCTTCGACGTCAAGGTCAATAGGTTTTCCACTCCCAGTAGAAGTGTCGTCCCCAATCTTCTCTTTCTGTTCGTTTTTGGCCATCTATTCTCCTTTCTTTCCCACAGATGGCACCAAATTGTGTGAGTAAATTTCTGACCACACTGCCAAATTAGTATTCAACTGGAGAGTACTGGCAGAATAGATGGTGCCTGAATGACCTGTAACAGAAAGATGAGATTCCGACGGTGGTTCGTCCACCCGGGGGCACTCTGACAATGAAGTCAGTTATCTCTCAAAGATAGCAAAAGTGCTTAACTCACTATTCAGAATACAAAATGCGTACCTTAGACCCACGAGTGTGCCTCCCTTTTATAGCCAACACAATCCTAGTCCCAATAGAAGCCTAGTTCCAATGGACTTTGGATTACTACTAATCTTGGACTTCTAGTAGGATTGTGATAAACTCTCTAAAAGTCTTATCTTTACCCAAACTGAAGTCTTCTCTCATTCTAAGATTCTCGTCCCTTATCTGCTTATTCCAGATTCCAACATTCTCGCAGATAACCTCGGCTTAGCCGAGATTACCTTGGCATCATGACCAAGACACGTGGCACCTCGGCTGGTACTTCGGCCATGTGTTGTCGCTCAAAAATTATGTCCCCACAGTTCATTATTTCTAAACTTTTCTCAAATGGTTTATGTCAATCCCATCTATTCTACATTTCAACTCTTTACCACTTTCCATTAACGAAACACAAAAATTTCAATGAAAATTTGAATATAAATATGAAGATTCAAGTATTTAACAACTCTTTAAATTTCCAAAGCAATCATAACTCAAGTTTTACAACAACCGTTAATTTATTTCAAAACCTTCTTTTAAATTAACGTTTCCATCTTAGGGGTTTTACAAAAATTTGGGACTTTCCGCCTATCTTTCAACAAATCTGAAAATCATCACGTTATAACACATACAAGTAATGATCTAAAAGATTATCTCAAAACTTGAGTGAAAACCCTCTTATTTTTCACAAACATCTTAACATCAAAACTATTTTAGTTAAATCACCATGATCTAAATCAGATTCATGCACAATCACTTCAAAACATAAATGTACAAAGCGAAGAGAATTCCTATCTCAAAGATGAGAGAGAAAGGTTGAAGACCAAAACTTTAACGACGACAAAAGCCCGATCTAGTTTATTCCAAACAAAACTCTTGGCACAATCTGACTTTTATTCTCAAGGATTAAGGGGTAGATCTAGCTTCTAGATAGATGAAACCCAAGCTTGAAGCTCCAAAAAATGGAAGTATGGAAGAGCGAGAGAAAGAGAGAAAATAGTAAGAAAAGTGAGGGAATGATTCTATTTATAATGGAGGGTTATAATTGGTTTTGGGGCCCAAGAATATACAAAATATAAAGTCAAAAATCCCAAAAAAAATGGTGCCCAAAATGTGCCTGAGTGTGTTTGGTTTTCTATCAAGTGTCGACACCGTGAAGAGAGGTGTCAATACCCGCATACAAGGCAGTGAAAGAGTATGTTCAAAATAGGCAGGGCTTCGAACACGGGCTGCCCTGGTGTCGACCCCCAAATGCACAATGCACTAGGTCTTCTTCTAGCTCGACAGTGTCGACACCCAAAATGGGTGGTGTCAACACCAAGAAGTAAAATGTTATACAATAACTATCAAAGTTGCTGGTGTCAATCCCGAGCCATCCTAGTGTCGACATTTCCAAACAAAAAGTTGAGAGACAAAGGAAGAAACCCAGAAGCTCAATGTCGACACCCAGAACAAAGTTCTAGGGTTCTAAAACATAATTCCACCAACCCTAAACGTAATTAAACATTCTAATCAATGTATAGATCAAATTTTACGCTCAACTAATGCCGAGATACATCAACCAAAGGATTTTAAATGACCAAATAATGAAATTAAATTCATTCTGTTGACTTATGAAGTACAAGTGTTACATAAATCAACTTTATAGTGATAAAATTCTCAAACTAGTTTGTTAACTTTCCTTACATCCAAGCAAAATTAGTTTCAATCTCCATGCAAGACAAAGTCTACGGACACAAGTACACAGACAGACATAAGAGATGTGTGGACCTCAAACCGTGTCATTTTTTTATTTTTATTTTTTTTGTACATTTTATGTGCACATTTTTTTTTTATAATATATTTGTCACACCAAATTAGTAACCATGCCAAGCTTCCATTTTTTGTGACTTCATTGTTGATGCTTCACATGGACCTTTGAGCAATCTCTACTCTCAAATTTCTTTACAAGAGACACAATAGATCGTATGCATATTTCATATAGCTATCTGGTTGTATGTGAATCAACACCACTCAACTCTTTCTCAATCAACTTCAATATATCTGACACCTGCATAAGAACATAACAAAACCCAATTCACATACCTTTTTGCAAAAAATTATTTTATTTTTAAGGCAGCAAGCATAATGGGAACATTGCTCACCGGGAAGTAGAGCGACAAAACGGGTGAATATTGATCCAATACCAAATATATCTTCTCAAGTAGGCCTAGAAGTACAGCAACTTGATCACCCAGCAAATCAACCTATATATCTCATTCCACACAAATTGAAATTAAACAAAAAAATAGACGAAAAAAAGCAAAGTGAGCAAACTAAACTATGTAAATGGGCCAACTCGATTTCTTTCCCTTTTCCACCATGTCAAAAACAAGCATAAAATATGTATACAGTAATCGTATTCCAACAACCTCAGTTTCAGCTAATATGAGGTTATGACACCTCCTCGAGAAAGCCTTTTTGTAAAGCAACTTTCTTTTTCTTAACGTGGCCACAAGTTGAATGAGTAGATATAATTGACGAGCCAATTTTTCCAACCTAAAAGGAGGAAGAACTCGTGTCAGTCTAGCAAATCTAGTTAAATTGGTTAGAGAACATGTTTCCTAGTTGCACCATCAAAATTACAGTAATGAATGCTTGGTTACATGTAAATTTTAGGTGAAAGGAATCAAATTTTCTTTGGATCCTATACGGGTAATTGAAGATGAATTCAACTTTGTGCAAAATTTTCAATTTATGACAAAGAATAGAATTTATTTATTTTTTTCAGAAGAGTAAAATGATGAAATTCTTCAATACTTGTTATATATTTAGAAAGTTCTAATAACAAACCAATGCATAGAACAGAATTAGCATAAATGTTGATGAAATTTATTTATAGGAATGAAGATAAGTATCAAACTAAGCTAACTTTCAAGACAAATTTCAAAAAAATAAAATAAAAATTTGAGTACCTTAGAAAATTCATATCTAATTTTTGGCGTACCAAGCACTCAAAATCCAAAAGCATTTGCTGAAATCGTATGAGAGGTGAGAACATTGAATCAGATAGGTTTAGCTGCAAGATTTGATTGTCGTTCAGTTGGAAAAAAGGGTATTCTTTGTCATGATCTTTTCCTATATTGCCAATCGCTAAGCCTAAACTGTCTTGCAACTCCCTCAATATCACCTTACTGACAAGCATTTGCTGCAACGCGGTGTCTAGTTTGTCACTCACAGAACTAAATGTGCTTTCCTCCTCAGTTAACAACCATTCAATAGCGTATCTCTCATCCACCTCTTCACATTCCGAGGCCACGAGCCCATTGTTTGCATTGTGCTCTTTTATCTCACAACTCGCTTTTAGCATCAAATCTTCCTCCACTTCAAAACACTTCAACAAAAAATCTATTTTTTGAACTAAGTTTTCCTCTCCCCCTCCCTCTGAACTTTTAGCAGACTCATGATTTGGGACTTCAGATTCTCTTAGAAAGATATACGCATCTTTCACCGCCTCAACAATGACAAAATTATATATCTCTTCTCTAATGAGATTCTCCGAGTTGTAATCATCCCTTTCCATCTTCCATTCCTTGATTGTTTCTCTGAAGAACACCATATATATGTCTTCCTTCAATATCCTCTCAATGCACCAATAAGCACTTGTGCGTTCAAAATTTTTCACCATCTCATCTACAATAACATGGTATCTCTCTTCCTTGATATGGTCCCGGGTGGCATGACAATTCGTTTCCCCTTTAAATTCCTCAGCCATTTCTTGGAAAAATTCTCCAAACACATCTTCGCTTACTTTGCTCTTCAAGTAATTTGATAGACTTCTAGATGAAGTTGGCTCTTCCACGTGACTTTCAACCTGAGCATTTTGATCGCAGAAAAATTCCTTTGCGGTGCTGCTGCATACTGTATAGTATACGTTTTCCCCAACCCGGATTCCAAAATCTTTTGTTTCAAAGTCGAGGTTCCACTCACTGACCATTTCTCCGAAGAAATGCATACATATATTACTCCTAATTTCACTGTCAATTTCATAATTATCTAACTCTAGGTAGAAATCTTTTATCAAACCTCTGAAAATAATAACATAAGTCTCTTCCATTAAAATGGTTTGCAAATTTGAATCATCTTTTTCTTGTTTTAGCTTCCTTATTTCTTCGTTCAAATATGTTCGCCTTTCTTTCTCCCCAAAATATGCCAAACTATGAAAACCCATAATTTTCTCTTCATCTAGAAGATTTTCTTGCTCATAAACACCTTTGTAGTCCCCAAATTTAGCATTCCACTTTATAACATTTCCCAATCTCGTGATAACTTCTTGGATCCTTGTTGCGAGGTTGTTGGGATCCTTGAGTCTCCTTATAGACAAACTCACCTTTTCTTGAAGAATCTCCCTCTTCAACCAATTCAACTCTTCGCGTTGTTTTCTTATAATTGTCTCGTGATTCTTTATCATCTTTGCGACATAGTGACTTTGATCGCGGTCTTGTTCCTCCTCATGCGGCTCTTCCACATAATAAAATTCTGGTAAAGGCTCACTGCTTGTTCGACGAATACGAATTGAAGTTTCCGAGCTATTGTTTGAGTCTTTGACCCTTTTACGCTGACCTTCATTTGAGAAACAAAGAGCCTCAAGCTCATGGTGCAAGCTGGTGATCTCATCAACCAACTCCTCCCAATGCTCAGTCATCAAGAAGCTCGTATGGGCTTGTTTGGCTCTGTTTTTCAACTCTGCTTCAAAATTGTAGTGGAGATTGTTCATGAATCCCTTGATCAAGATTACCATTATGTCATCCTCAATTCTCCACCTCCATTGCTTCTCCAAGGGCCGCATCTCCACACTCTGCATCTTCCCAAAAGCAAGATCCAACGTCCCTTGCAATCCGTCTATATCAGAGCTCATCTGCTCGATTATTATGTTTTGTTCTGGCCTCGAGAAATGATTCAATTGTACCGCTTCAAAACCATCATAACCATAAAAATCGCTTGCACTCGATAGACTTATACGCTCGTCCTCGAGCTTTTGTTTTATGTTTGAAACCTGTCGATCCACAGAATTCTTCAAATAACAGAAATCGCCTTCTTTTCCTTCATCCCCACTTAAGAAATCCTTTGTTTCCTCTGTTTTTGTTCTTTCCAGTTCAAGCTTGGCACGTAAAGAAACCAATTCCATTTCTTTCAATTCCAGTGCTTGCCTGAGCCTGCACTCATTTTCCAATCTCTCCATTAACTCTCTATCTTTCTCAATCATACCGAGCTTCAACTCCATCAGGCGTCCCCTGACCATGTCTCCGCTTTCTGTCAAGTCCAAGAGCATCTTCTCGCGGTTGCTCTCGGGGACCTCTGCCTTTTCTTCAATTAGCTTTGAACAGCCCTCTACTAGGACCATTGCCAGTTCATAGAATTTTGATCTTGCATTTAGAAGTTCAATAGCCCCATCTGTGGATTGGACATTTTCGTGAGCTTTGTCCATGGAACATCTTAGAAGTCTCAGCATTATCGAATCAGAACCAAACCCACAACCCATAATCTCCCCAAAAACCTCATCCATTTCTCTTTGAGTACTTGAAACTAAATCACACCTATTGATGAATGAAATCAATCTTAAGCAATAAAAGTAATTCTTGTTGAAAGTAGAGGGGCGATCAGCACGTGACAACTCTATTTTTAGACAATCATAATAGTTTCTACCCACTTGGAAGTTGGTGAGTGTGTATAGTGAGAAAAAATTATTCAGTGACTCAGGACCATCACGTCTAATGTTAATCATTCATGATTAATAATAATAATAAAATGAAATATGAGATATGACGTGTTTAAAATGACTTATTCATAATCAAAATTAAGGTGATGGTCCGAACCACCCAATAATTGGAGGGAAAAGGGGGTGGAGGGAGACTTGTTCTAAGCAATTATAAGGACCATGTACTATGTCTATCTCTCTGATATATTCAATTACAGACCTTGTGGTAGTTATGTTAGTTAGGTAGTTAAGAGCAAATCAAGTTTATCTCGTCCACATGTGCGTTGATCGAGTCATGAGATTGTAACTCAGGATGTTAAAACTTAGTATTTGATTGTTGAAGACATCAATCTGTTTATGCCAACATCACAAAAAAACAAAAACAAAAACAAAAACAAAGACATAGAATCTATTCGAGTTTTGAATGTCTAATTGACATTTAATTTGGTTGATTTTTTCTTGGCCTTAACCCCTTGTGGTTTAATGCTGTAACACTTTATTCTCTTACGACTTGAATATAAGCAGAGAGCCTCATATGGTTTTAGACTAAATTAGAACTCCTTAAATCCGGTAACAAATTACGTGAAATGACTTTATTACCCCTCTAGCCTTGCCTCATTTTTTGCTTCTTTTATTTTTCTTTTATCTATTTTATTACGCATATAATTACTGGTTTAAACAAAGGGTATTTAGCCTAACATCCTTCTTTAACTTTTAGTAATAAAAAAGGTTCATAATATATTTTTTTTTTTGTAGCCTAAGGTCCCTCACCCACATCCATATATCACACCTACTATCTCATTCTCTCTCTCCTCTCTCCTCTCTCTCTCTCTTCCTCTCCCCCGCCCTAGCTTTCTCCTCTGCTACCGTGACTGCTGCGATCACGATCGCCGCCACAAGAACCAGCAACGACAACAAGAAGAAGAGAGCTATTCACTACCCTTGGAAACAGGTTTATTGCTCCGGTGAAAACTCATCATCATCATCATCATAGTATGCTTCTCTAAATTCCCATTATTTCCTTATCAATCTCTGAATTGAGTGTTGTTTGCTAAAGAAAGTTTTTTTATAATAGAGATTTGCAAAATCTAACAAAGAGAATCAATACAAACGGCAACAACAAAAATTCTGTATATAGGCACTGTTGACAATCTTTTTCTCAAGATATTTTAACGAGACACACCTCATTAGCACATAACCAATCGGCGACTTCTACTGCCTTCCTTTCCTGGAGCTTTTCAAATTCCACAAGAACACAAAAAACTCATGTCATGGCATGTATCTTCTTGACTTTGTATGCAAATAACATAAAATACAGATCTTAACTTCTTGAGGATTTTCACCACGCAACAAAATATACATGTCAGACCACAAAGAAATTTGTAAGCAAAGAGAAATTTCAAATCAAAAAAATTTAAAAACACAGAAAAATTGAGTAAATTTGAAAAATCTCAAAACACGGAGGAAATCAGAGAAATTTCAACTCCAAAAACTTTCAAAATACAGAGAAAATTAGTAAAATTAATCAAATCAGAAAAATTTCAAAACACAAAGAAATTTGTGAAATTTCTCTTAATTGAAATTTCTCTGTATCAAAATTTCTCTTGATCAAAATTTATCAGAAAAAATGTTGAGGGACCCAACCACCATGAAAAGAAAAAATGTTGAGGGACCCAACCACCATGAAAATATAAGGGGTACTTACCAATTAGTCCTATTCACTAGACTTATTTACCTACAGGTCCTAACTAATAAATTTAACACTATAAAAATAAGAGAGTGATAAATTTATCACTAAAAATTTATTCATAAAAACAAAAAGACTGATAAATTTATCACTATAAATTTATTCATAAAAAAAAAAGACTGATAAATTTATCTTTATCACTTAATAAATTTATCAAATAGGACTTAATGGGTATTAAGTCTCCAAAGTAGGACCTATTGGGTAATAAGTCTCCAAAATAGGACCTATTGGTAGTTTATCCAAAATATAACATGTCATTTATCTTATAAAATTTGAATATTAGGGACCTTTAAAAAAAAAATTCCTTCATTTTTTTTTTTTTTTTTTTTTGTTGAGAAAACACAAGATGTTTGGTTGCTTAACTGTTTCCAAAAGCTGTTTTTAGCAAAATTTTATAGAAACAATTAAACATCACAAAGTTGTTTTTGAATCTTTAAATATTATTTTCATACAAGGATTTTTTTTTTTTTTGAACTTCTTCTTATAATTATAATTATAATTATTTGTTTTCCACAAGACAAAACAAAAATGAAAGAAAAAATATATACGATTTTTTATTTATTTACTGAGTCTTCACAAAACTATTTTCTAAAAAAATTTCAAAAACTCATATCTTCATGTGGCTGTTTCTTTTTTTTGAAAAAATAAATTTTGAAATTCAAAAATATCTATTTTACTATTTATTTTTGTCAAACTAGTTTCTAATTTTTTTAAAATAAATAAATAAAATAAATTCTAAAAACTCAATCAACAGAGCCAAAAAGTTTGCTCTCTCTCGGTTTGAAAAAGTAAAGAGTGAGTGAAAATTATCTCATGTTAGTCTTAACTATGTCCTTTCAATTCAGTTTCAAGCTTTGACAACAATAAAATAAAATCCATCCTGTTCTTCAATAAAAAATAAAAAATAAAAAATTATTTATTTATTTCTTTAATTTTTTTTCCTCTCCCTCTCAAAGCTGCAGGCTAGCATTGTAATGTACACTGGCTTTAGAGTTTAAACTAGGATACAAAACCCAGTGAGTTGACTCAATTGCCCAGCCATTCAGCCATAAAAAAAAAAGATCAGATTGGCCATTGATTAAGGCCTCCAAATTTAATGTATGGTGAAACTCAGACCTCAAAGAGTCAGAAAGTAAAGCATAAGCAGACACATTCTAAACTTTGATACCAAAAAGATTAATCTAAATCATATCTGGTACTAATCTACTTATCATAGGCAACAATATACAGGAAACTGTTACAATGCATTTTTGTTTGCAATAGAAAGCATAATTTGCAGAATGTTTGTTTGCTTGTTTTATATATAAGAACAAATTTGAACACTAACAGAATGAGTCAGTCAACATGAAAAATTTTCAAGAGCTGTACAGAGACTATGGAATCCGGTTAACAATTTCTACAATCTTATTTTGTACAAGCAAATTCCATGTGTAGAAGTCCTCCCAAATGCAGTACTCTCAGATTTACTCTTCATCATCGTCAATACAGGCTGAAAGAAGAGGAATCAGATGTCAGAATGATCTCATTCAAGCAATTTCAATGGGGCATCAACGCGGTGTATACAAATCTTGCTAGAAATTAACAAAGACACAATTCTTAATTGAACTGGAAGTTGTTCAACATAGGTAAAAGTTGATCATAAACAAAACAATTAACTTCTTCGTTCCATTATAAATATTTTTTCCTGGCAGCTTGTGTGTGTGCCGGGGTAGGGAGGGGGGAGGCGAGGGGTTGTCTTGGCTTGATAAGTAATCTACAGACAGGATAGTTAAATAAAGATCACTGGGAAAAAAGAGGAGGAAAATTAACACTAACACTGGCGCTCTGCTTGTTTTGGCAATTTTCATTTTTCAAAGGAAAATATTTTTTATAGAAAATTTTTTCTAGAAAATGTTTTCCTGGTTGCGTTCTTGAAACTAATATAGTAATAGTTGGATTAGTGGTGTGGTAGAGGCGGTGGTGTGGTAGAGGTGGAGGTGGCGTTGGGGTGGTGATGGTGGCAAAAGCGATGGTTAGTGGAGTGGTGGTGCTGGTGGTGTTAGTGATTGGGTGGAGGTGATAGTGATGTCGGTGGCGGTAGCTGTGGCCATGGCAATGGTGGTGTGGTGGTGCAAGTGATGGTAGTGGTGGCAATATAGTGGCATTGGTAATTTTTAGTTTAAAAAACATTTTTCGCCTTTTAAAAGTGAAACTTTTTTCCACCCAAACCATGAAAAATATTTTCCATTTACTTTTATTTTCTGATGTACCGAACACCAGAAAATGTGAAGAAAAAAAAAAAAAAAAAAAAATTTGAAAATTGTTTTCCACCCAAGCTCAGAGCGTGGGTGTCAGACGAATGGAGGATGTCAACGCTTTGCTCCTTGCCAAGTTGGGATGGACGCTTCTTCAAAATGAACAGGCTCTTCAGGCCCAAGTTCTTCATAAGTATCTTACAGAAGGTATTAATTTCTGGGAAGTTTAAACAGGAAATGCCTCTTACACAAGGAGAGGAGTATTTGTAAGGGGAGGGATGCACTTCAAGCAGGGTTGGGTTGGCGAGTGGGAAATGGTGAATGAGTCAATTTTTGGACGGATTTCTGGTTGGGACATACCCTGTTGACTCTTGAAGTTATTACCCATATCCCTCAGGAAGAGATGGCCAAGTTCGTGAAGAGGTATTGGCTGCCAAACAAGGGGTGGAATAGGAGTATATTGGACCAGAAATTGCCTGGAACGGTTCTGCACAATTACAGGGTGTCAGTGTGGTGGAGCAGAGATGAATAGTGACTGCTTAAGTTGGAAGGCAAGCTGTAATGGACAATTTTCCGTACGATTAGCTTTCGGGCTTTTGAGGGATTGCGCTACGAATATGGGGGAAGAGAAAAAGTGGAGCAAACTCTGGCATGCTAGGGGACATCCAAGATAGAAATTCAGACTCTGGTTGGCAAGGAGTGATAGGTGTCTTACAAAAGGGATGAAATTCCAGAGGAAGCTGGTTGATAATGGGAGTTGCAAAATTTGTGTGCATCATAGTGAAACTACCCTCCACACTCTGCGTGATTGTATTCTGCCCAAGTATATATGGGGCAATCTGGTAAAAGGCAGTAGGTTAGCTTCTGTTTTCAATCTGTCTTTACAAGGTTGGATTGATGTGAACTTACTGAGCGATATATGGTCCAGTGTTCTGGATGGAAAGTGGGATATGGTTTTCATGTGTGCAGCAGAGCATATTTGGTTTTGGCAGAACAAGCTGTGCAAAGATCCCTCCTTCGCTGGGGCAGATAGCCCTATTGAAGACATTCTTAGAGTAGTTTCAGAAGTGGATACCTCCTCAGAGTTCTTCGAACAAAGTTGCTCTCAGGTAGTGAGTGTTAAATGGCATCCCCCAGAACCCCCCTGGGTGAAAGTCAATGTAGACGGCTTGGTTAAGAAAAATATGGCCGATGCAGGAATTGGAGGGCTTTTCCAAGACTGCACTGGGATTTGGATTGCGAGTTTTGTTAAAAGAATGAAGGGCGTGTCAGTAGTTGTGGCAGAGATGTGGGTGATTTGCCAAGGTTTATGACTGACTAGGACAAAGGATTTTTGCAATTTTGTCCTCGAACCTGATGCCCAAGAAGCCTTTGATTTGGTTGCCCATCCCATCCAGATGCATCCTGAGTACAATGTGGTATTGGAGATCCGGAGTCTCATGGCAAGAAGATGGAATTGTTTCTTACATGTGGGAGAGAGGCAAATGGATGTGCTGATAGGATGGAAACCGAGGGGCTGCGAGCAATGATGGAGCTGCAATATGTAGAAACTCCTCCCCCATCAGTGAGGCTACTGTTGGTATAGGATGCTACTGATTGGGGCATTCCTAGGAGAGTAATTACTTCGTTTTTTCTTTTGTTTTCAAGGTCTTTGGCCTCCATTACACCCAATATATATATGAATGGAGAAAATATATGTAAGCAAAATGAGAAAGATAGTTCTAAACAATTATCTTCAGTGTTATTTGCGAAAGACAAATCAAAGGTAGTTTAAAAAACAATTAAAGATAATGTGCATACACGGAACATGCCACTTCGCTCACTCTATCATGACTAAATATTTTTTACCATAACTTGTTAACTTCCATTATCCAAATGTAATTGGACCACTATGAAGTGTAAACAAGAAAAAATGGAGAATCACATAAATTAATCTCAACACAACGTTCTACTAATAATGGACAATCTTTTCCCTCAACACGCACAGGATTGAATTAAAGAACAAAAGGCAAGTTCAAATGAAAAAAAAAAAACAAGAAAAAAAAGAGCCTGACCTAAACCAATTTGACCAAGAGCAACAAGGCACAAACAAAATTTTCAGCCATACATCCTCGTACATAATTATGTAGCTCATTGGTTTCCTATCAGCTATTCCTTTGAAACAAAATGACCATCAATGTCCATTATGATTTCGCAAGTGCCACCAATAAGTCTGTATTGTGGTTTTTAGAGTGGATTTGTAAGCCAATTTACTCAATGAAATCTGCACTCACTTCAAGAAGAGATAAGAAAAATATTCTAATCTCATGAATAAACTGCGGTGTGTGTTGGTGGTAATCACTCAACCTAAAATTAAGACCTCAGCAGAAAGCAAATTTGTATGTTCATTATCTGAATTCTAGTCACAATCTTGAAATCCTTCTTGATGAACCCAAGTTTCCCAAGACATAACTGAAGATTTTCGTAGCTAACTATTTGATAACAATTAAGTAAAGTTTTTGGTAAATTACCAATAGATCCTACTTTTGGGACTTAATTACCCATTAAGTCCTATTAATAAAAATAAATTTATCCGCCTCTCCTGTTTTTATGAATAAATTTATAGTGATAAAATTATTATTCAGGACCTGTAGGTAAATAAATCTAATTAATAGGACTAAATGTGTAACAACCCACATTCTTGCCTTAGTCATGTTCATGAGCATTTACATGATCTTGTCCTATTAAGCCTGCATCTTTAGACTTTGATTCGTTTTGCCTAGGTAAAGGTTTTTGTCTTGTTTTGTGCTAACATGTTTTGCCTAAGTATTATATGCATGCTTTGTTCCTTGCTTGGTGTGTTAAGCCTAGGTCATCTATCCTTGTTGTCTCAAGCCTAGGTCACACCTTTGAGCCTTTTACACCTAGGCCATTGCACGCCAACACCTAGGACCATCTTGGAACTACTTTGGTTGACCTCCACCTTCACCCTGGCATATTAGCCGAGATGTCATCATCTAGGCCGAGGTGTGCATCACCTAGGCTGAGATGTTATCATCTAGGCGTCCTAGATCTTTGATCCTTGCACCTAGTGATCTTGTTTCTGGACTGGTACGACCTAGGCCGAGATGTGGCACATCTAGGCCAAGGTGTGGCACACCTAGGTCAAGTGTTATCCTCCCTAGCCGAGATCAGGAAGACCTTACTTGCCCAAAGCCTATGTCTTGATCCGAGATCATTTCTTTGTCAGAGTGCTCATGCCACCTAGCTTGTTATACACACTTTGTCATACTCTTGTCTTTTCACTCTGGCACCTTTTTGAGGAGATCCAATCAGATGATGCCACGTGTCCCAGTAGTGGTTTAAGCCAGCTAGCAGTGAGGAACCCATACCATTTGCTATATCTTTGCCCTACAAAAGAGAGAAGCTCCAGGAAGAAGAGGAAGAAGTTCTAAGAGAGGGGATTAGATTTCCAAGCTTGATCTTCACACCTTGAACCGTTAGATTCGTGTTTTGAGGTTAGATTCTTAATCTACTCTTGTTGTTCTTTATGTTGATTTGATCACATTGCATGATCTTGCATAATTCATAAGCCATACATTGATTTAAAGTTTTGTTTTAGAAAGAGAAAATGATGTTCTTGTGTTCTTGAAGAAAAACCATATTTTGATCCGAAAGTTTGTATCAAGATCCATGTTTTTGTATTTGTTTTCATGAAATCTCCAAGTATGGGTACCCAGGTCCATGTTTTTGAACTCATATCATGAAATCTCATATTTTGAATAAAGAAGTTATGATTTTAGCATTCATGTTCTTCATGTTCTTCAAAGGGGAAACCCAGATTTCCAGACTTCATTTCCCTAAGTATGGTCACTGAGACCACTCTTGCCTAGACCTCACACCTAGACCAAGCATCGTATCTCACCTTAGCCTACCTTGCATGATCACTTGCACCTTGGCCTATCTTGCATGCACACCTAGGCCGACCACTACACACCTAGGCCTAGGAGATCACACATCCGCCAAGAAGTGTGGGACCTCGGCCAAGACTTCCTGAGTTCACCCAGCTAGGCCATTTTGGCCTAGATCATCTCTGTGCATCCATTTCAAGACCTGGTTGGTACCCAGCATGCTTTTCCAAAAAGAAAAACAATGGTTTGACTCCCAGCACATGTTTTGCTTTGTCTTGACTTGGTTTTGGAAAGAAATGCCAAGATCATTTTCATTCATGTAAAGCTTGTTTTGAGAGTGCATTACACAATCATCTTTAAGCATTCCTTCTTGTCTTCTTGAAATGAATTCAGTAGACTTTGCTATATGATTGTAGGTCTTGGATTCTTCCCTTAAGCCCTACATCCGAAAAGCCATTGTGAGTGGTATTTTTAATAAAATTATGTTATAATGTTTTAATAAAGCTTTGCTTTGTTTCGTTTCGTTTCGTTTTGGAAAAGTATTTGATCAAATATAAATGATTATCCTTTAATTTTTGTATCAAGTATTATGTTTATTTTGATGACATTCTTGGAAGGTCCTTTCGTGCTAGGAGATGTTAAGCCTATGTAGCATTTATGTTTCAGATATCTCTTTGCCATCGACGGTCATGTACAAATGGTACCACCGACGGTCTTGTACGGGTCGGTTACGTTTTGCCACCGACGGTTTTTCGGGTGGATTGTCTAACCGATTCCGGGTCGACTACCGACGGTCGTGAATAGGTGTGCTTCGATTTCGGGTCGGTTATTCCTTTGTTTTGTCAGGAATGTCATCATTTGTATTATGTAGATGCTACTAAACATCCCAAGAAGCTTTGAAAGACTTTGATTGATGAACTTGATTCATCCTATATTTTGTTACAAGCTATAATATGTATTGTTTTGATAAAGATCTCGGCTATCATTCATTCAAATCTTTATGACTTATATCATTCACTGAATATTCAAGCTCACCCTCTCCCTTATATATATGTAGGTGATGAGCAAGAAGGCGATGTCGCCTAAGCTTTGTTTGGAAGATGTTTTTGGATTCATGTTTTGCTAGCATCTTGAAGATTATACTTCTTAGCTTTTGGATTATTTCTTTTGTACATTTCGGCTTAGGAAGCCTTTTGATCAAGATGTATTATGTACTTTAGTTTTATCTTGTATTCAAGTTGTAAAAAACATGTTAAGATGTATGTCATTTCATTTGGTCTATGCATAGCTCTTATGGACCACTTAGATTTAAATTTATTGCTTCCGCACATGTAAGCCCCATATGTATACTCTGATTGTGTGAATTTTGTAAGTTGGCCTTTGGTAATCTCGAATTACTGGCCATCACGGCACCATTCCACTAGGGGCGGAATGGGGACGTGACAAATCGGTAAGTGCCCCTGAATTTTTTAAAGAATTATTCAAACTTCTTGCCAGAGTCATACACAATTCACTGTCCTCTATATATTTCAACTTATGTGCCCAAGATATACAATTTAAAAATTATATGTATCTATAACTATAACCATGAAAATACATGATGCCAAACAGAGTAAATCCTATGTTTATTAAGGTTATATTTTTTTGGATCATATTCTCTCCTAGACTCAAACTAGTTATAACCCCAACAATCAAACATCACCAAACCTAACTAATTAAAGAGTGTTGCTAATAGCCCCATCCCTAACCCTAAACCTTCCCCAACCCCCCACGCCAACCACCACCAGTTCTGACCTACACTTCTGGCCATCCCGAGCTTCAGAAGACCTCCTTGTATTCGCCCACGCCCTTCCAAACCCATCCCCCAACTTCAACAACCCTTCCTCGTCAATCAATCTCTCTCTCTCTCTCTCTCTCTCTCTCTCTCTCTCTCTCTCTCTCTCTCTCTCTTTTGAGGGTAAGGCCACCAGAGTAAGGGGACTAGGTTGCAGGGTGGGGATCGCAAAGATAGGAGGCTGCAGGAAATGGGGAAGGGCGTCACCAGAGAGGGAGGGTGGATTACAGTGAAGATGGGGATCACCAGAGGGAAAGGGTGGGGGAGGTGGGTTGCAATGGGGAGGGGGGTTGTTGGATGGGGAGGCAACAACGGCCCAAGGTGGGTAGGGGCTAGGGTTAGGGTTTAGAGAATGAGGGTATAATTGAGAATAAGCTTGGGGGTCAAAAGAAGGGGGAAAAAATAAACAAAATTTGGAGAGAGGTGGGGGGGTAATTAATATGTGAAACCTCCATATAAATGATAAAGCTCTACTTCCCTCCTAGAATTTCACCCTTCACCAGTTAGTTTTTATCAATAAAAAGGGAGAAAAAATCACTCTGTCAGTTATGGTAGAAGGTAGTTGTGTATCAACTGCAAAAAAATTCCTTCCCAAGAACCACCAAATTTGAACCCAACCTCCACAAACTGCACTATCACACCCTGAAAGCATTTAAGAAATGATCACCATGACTTGAGTGTACAACCAATACCATATATGCCTAATTCATTGGCATAAAATATATTAACACAACTAAAGTAGCTGTGGTCGCAACTATTTTATTCCTTGGTATCTTTCTGTTGTTTTTGCTTCGAAAAAGGTAACAACTTAAGTGCTCAACTGTATACCCTGTTATCATCACTTGCACATACCAGCAGCCAATGTAGCCACTAACAGATTTACAATTACATGCATAATTGATAGACAAACAAATTTAGTCCGAAAGCCAGGATTCGTCACATAATAACTTGATAATCCTTTATGGATAAATGAATGACAATATCAACACCAACTTTCATCTTTTTCATTTCAAATTTTTAGTCAACCACTTCCACATTTGATATTTCAATTGCATTCCACATCAGTTGGCACTTTGACCGCTTCACTATCCTAGTTATATCATCTTGAGAAACTGCATTCACTAATTTATATTATATATATATAAGCAAAATCAATTAACCACCAAATGAAGAAGCTAAATAAATGCTTATCACACAGAATAGTTTACTATTAACTCTATAAGTAGAGGGTTTTTATATGTTTTCTCACAAAAATTAGTGTTGGTTACGGGATGGTTTCCCTGTAATAAATCAAATTTGTGCCTATTACCATGGTTATTACAACCTTACATGTGTAGATCATTGTGAATTATCATTCCATCACTCACAAAACCTTCTTGTTTCCTGCAATTTGACACAGAAGTGATTGTGTTGTTCAGTTTCAAGCACAGGCATCACATCATTCTGCGAATCTAGACCAGCACATTTGAGCCCTAAATCTGATAATCTAAGGCCGTGTTTGGATCATGGATTAGGGTAGGGATTTGAAAATAGAAAAAGGAAAAAGCGACTGAAAAGTAACTATATTTCATTCACAATTCACCCACCTTTTCATTTTTCAATCCAAACGAAGCCTAAGGAAATGCTTAAACGAAGTTCAAAAGGTGGTATAATCACAAGAATAATAAGTTCATTAAACACCCATATGGCAACAATTCATCAAAACCTAGTTCAGAAAAATAACAAATGCCCAAAATATATACAAACACATATATAAAAAAGGGAAAGAGAGAAGGGTGGGTGGTACCTCCACAGCAGAAATAACCGTAACAGCAAGAGAGGATGAAGAGAAGCTCACGGTACAGGGCCCCACCAGTATGATTATTCTCAGAATCAACAACAATCCCATCTCCTTGATTAGTTTCCGTAGTAACATCATCTTCATTATCTAAGAGTCTCTGCCGAGATTCAGATTGATGCTTTTGCTGTTGCTGCTGCTGCTTCTTCTTCTTGATGTTCATTCTGTGGAGATTCCACTCCAGTTTCTCCAGATACGACTGCTTGAACGACTCCCTGATCCTCATCGATGGCCATAGATGCATCCCTCTCTCTCTCTCTCTCTAGCTCTCTCTAGTAGATAGCAACAATGATCAAGTTTCAGCACAGCAACACAAACAATTTCGTAAATCGTTTAAACCTATTAATTGATTTGTCGTAAGAATTGGGTCTCTTTTCTAAGTGGATGCCACTTGACAATTCTCACCTCCACCATTGCAAATTTTTTTTTTTTTTTTTTTTTTTTATATTTTAATTGTCCACCATTTCATTTGAATGAGCGACTAATAGAATTGGCTATTTTAATTAATAAGTCTCGTTTAATAATATATTATTTTAATAATTTTTTATTTTTTTATAAAAAGATATATATAAAAATAAAAAAAGTGATGTAATAATTTATAATGATTTTTTGATTAAAATTAAAAATTGCTAAACGAAACCTTAAAATTTTTAGAAGACAATGTGTAAAAAATATAAAAAGTGATGTGATAATTTATAATTTTTTTTTTTTAACTTTTTACTATAATTTTAGGTTGCCAAACGTGGTAACAGTTTTTTTTCTGCCAACCTTGTTAATTTATAATTAACATTAAGCTAATTTATAGTATATTTAAATATTATTTTATTATAGTTAACTTTTTTTTGTTAAGATTCTAATAGAAATTTATAAAAAAGGGAAAAAAAAAATACATAATGTATAAAGTACATGACACACTTATTTTTTAAAACAATAATGCATTATTTGATGAACTCGTTTATATTTTGTCACTAAAATAAGAGAAACAAAGTGCAAATGAAATTATCAGGAAAAAAAAAAAAGAAAGTATTTTTATCTTAAAATAAGCAATAATATATATTATTATCTTAAAAATTTAATAAATATATCATATATTTCATACATGATTTGAGTTTTTATAAATTTTTAATAGAATCCTAATAAAAAATAATTCACCGTAATAAGATAACAATTTAAAAGATTAATTACTGAGTTTTGATTTTTTTTTTTTTCTAAAGAGTTTTGAAATTTAAGAGAATAAAGTACAAATAAATCATAACTTAAAGAGATTTTTATTCTCATTTATTAACTTTATTCTCATTCTATATTCATAGTCAAGGATTTAATCCATTCTTTGAAAATTACAATAATCATCAGTCAAATCAAATATAAAATATTAAGTTAGGATAACTTCACAGAATACTTATCCTTTTATTTATTGGACGTGGGTTGCCTCTAGTCTAATTTCAGATTAGATTTTATTGTTGAGCATCCTTTAGTTTATCCAGAACCTACATCATTTGATATATTGAACTCGTTGAATATTTTATTTTTATAAAAAATTATGTTAATTAAATATTAATAATTATTTAATTAGATCATATTTTTATTAATAATTTATTTTCAAAATTATACTCAATGTTAACAGAAATGTGATTGAATCAAGTTAGTATCAATACCTGATTAATGTGATTTTTTTTGTAACATTACATAAAAAAACGTTGCTTATAATGGCACTGGGATCAAGGCGCTTTAAAAAATGGAAAATGATTTGTCCCCCTAATTTTTTACCCCCGAATCCCCCGAAATCACAGAGGAGAGAAAGAGAGGGGAAAGAGAAGAGAGGGGAAGAGGAGCCAGGTCCCAGCCGTCGCAGCCCTCTGCCCGATCGTCGCAGCCTCCGCCGTCGCCTCCGCCCGATCGTCGCAGCCTCGCCTCCGCCGTCGCCTCCGCAGGTCCGCCGTCACAGCCCCGCCCCTCGCAGCCCCTGCCTCTGCCGCCTCCGCCACCCGCCTCCACCTCCGCCCCATTTGTTGGGCCCCCTCCAGTCCCTCCTCCTCCTCCTCCTCCTCCTCCCTCCTCCCTCCTCCCTCCCTCCTCCTTCTTCGTCTTCCATCTTCTTCTTCGTTTCTGATTCAACCAAAAAAAGAAAAAAAAAGACAAAAACGACGTCGTTTTTGCCTTTAAGGGGATTCGGGGGGCCTGTTTTCGAGCGACGTAGCATTGCTCTTAAAAAATGTTGTGATATTTCTCAATGGCAAACGCACTTTTCAAAGCGTGATATCACCTAATGCCCTTTGAGTCCCAATGAGTTAAGTCTATTTAACTTCATAAAGACTTAACCCTATATCTATTCAAACATTTCCAAATGGCTCTCTCTCTCTCTCTCTCTAAAACGGTTCTCTCTCACTAGCCCTAAGGAGCCATGGATGCAACCAGCAATGAAGACTTCTTGGAGTTTATAGAACTACAAAGAGATTGATGCTTTTAATCTCAACGGTTTCTTGTTCAATCTGGATCTCGATTTCGATTTGTGCACTAGGTCTTAGGATATGATATTTTCCTTTGATTTCTTTCGATTTTTTGATTTCTTTACCAATTTGGGTCTTTGTTTTTCATGGATTCAGGTATCCAATCACTCTTGATTTGGAGTTACTAAGTTCACTTGAGATACAGAGCTTTCATGGTAGCAATCTTGTATTCGATTTACTAGTTTTCATATATGCTCAAATTTATTATTGAAAATTATTGTATTTACATTTGATTAGGGTTTTGATTTTCATTCTAGGGCTTGTTCTTCATCGAGTCTGATCTAGATTTGCTGTGGGTTCACTCAAGATTCAGAGATTTTCATCACTACACAGTAACGATCTGGATCTATGTTCCATTTACATAAACTCTTGCTTAGGTTTCGATTTTCATTGGCGATCTAGGTTCTCATCTCTTCCATAAACGATGGCTTGAGCTTGGTTTGGATGATTTGGATCTGATCTAAGGTTATGTTTCTCTCAAGTATGGTTGTTTTATATTTTTCAATTCCATAATCATTCTATGTTTTTCTCTTACTTTTTCTCTATTTCTTTTCTTTATTCGATGATCTCACTACGTATGTGTGTTTATATAGTTTTATATGTTTATCTAAGACATCTTTGAATAACATTAATTATCACTGGTTTTGTTGTGTTTTCTTAAACAATGATTAGTGCTTAGATTGACAACTAGTTTTTGGTCATATAGCACTAAAATCTTCTAATTTGGGTATCTGCTCTTGAATTCTTTATGTTATCTCAGTGAATTTACTCCTTTATAGCCAAGGGGAAGACGATTGAAACAAGAAGTTTCAAGGAGAAAAAATATTTGAAAGTTTCTTCTCTCTGTAAAATATATATCCATGAATGTGTCTCCGGTTTTTCGTGAAGATTGAATGATTACATTACATGTTTTTGCTGTTTTTGGTTCCAGACAATTCACAATGCGACTTGTTTTCGCAAATTGCACCTTTTGTATGCTATTTCTTCGATAAATTGGGGGAATTGAGCCCTAATCGGTTTTTATATTGCTCTGATAGGAGATTTAATGATGTTTTTTGTTGGAGATTTCTCAGACAAGGTCACACATTACATTCGGTTTCATTATTATGATTATCACTTTATCATTGTACACTTCACTTTTCTTATTCTATGTGATGTTTGTATGTGCTAGACTAATAATTTCTCTGTTGAGTTGATATTTGGGTTTGAAAATGTTTCTTGGTGCCATAAGAACGATAGGATTTTTTTTCCGTAATTATCATTATTGTTTTGGTAATCTTGACCAATTGGAATGCTTATTCTGGTTTTCTATGAGGTCATGGTTTGGTTCTATTGATAGCTTCAGTTACTTGACTTTTCTATTTACGGAATTTAGCCAAGCGAATCCAATACATATACTGAGATAGATGCAGTATACGAATGTCTTGAGACAGAATATGGAATTAGCTAGGAAGACTTGATTCTCTATGGACAGTCAGTCAGAAGTGGACCGACACTATACTTAGAAGCTAAGCTGCCAAGCTTTTTTTCACTTTCTTTTCATATCTTTTTCCTTTCCTTCTCTTTTCTCTCCACAAATCCGGGATATAAACACAACCGATACAGTTGCTCGACAATTGAAACGGATACAGTTTGATTAAATGGTTTCTTGAAATTTGTCGTATGTGCTGTCGTGGATGGTTATTTTTTTTACGAAAAAAAAAAAAAAAAAAAAAAAAAAAAAAAAAAACCTCTTACCTTAAATGGATTCAATTGTGCTGTGCAATGGAGCCCATCACTCCACTAAACCAAACTCTTCCCTTACATTTTTTAAGTTCCTATGGTTAAGTTTCTCTTTTCCATTTGACATGAATCAGTAGAAAGTGGAATCAACAAAGCAGATAGTTTCCTTCTCAAAGCACAGAGATCTAGGTATTGATTCCAAATTTTTAAATATTTTACCTGTAGAGGCCTGGAAAAATTTTCAATTAAATGCAACGGATGTGGTTGAACGTATGAATTTGAATGGAATAATAATGACCCATTTCAATGCTTTTTCTTTTTCTTTTCCTTTTTTTAACTATTAAACCTTTTGGTGGTGAAAGTAAGAAGGCATTAGACAATTACTAAAACTTATGAAATTTCAAATTTGTGGGATGCGTCTAGATTTTTTGGTCATTTGGCTTTGGAGACAAGTTAGATTGGTTTAAATCCCATAATTGACAACAGAGTGCTCTATTATCTAGAGGATATTATCTTTTGTTTCTCCATCTCATGATCTGATTCTGCTCATATATGGATAAAGCATTGACCACAAGAGTCAAACTTATATGAATGCTAAAAATTAATTCTCAATGTGCAGATTGTTGATGTGCTCCATTTTTATGTACAAGATGGTGACATGGTAAGGATTTGTGTTATTTTCTTTCTTTCTCTCTCTCGCACTGTCTCTCTCTCAATTGTCTGATATTTTCATTTCATTGTCTCAAGATGTGATTTCACCATAATCCTTGTCGTTGTATGGAGTATCTTTGGGCATGCTTTAATATGATGTTGGATATAAATTATGGTCTTTTGTGATAAAGATAATAGCTGAGAGTATGTTTAGTGGCTAGCATAGCTTCTTTCAAGAGAATACATATCTTCAGTGAATGTTTATTTTGGAAGTCCTTTGAAATCAAGCAATACTTTCACCATGCAAATGTAAGTTTGGGGGTAACATTTAAAAAGTGCCAAATAGCTTCCAATTGATAATATTGTCCATTAGTATTATTATCATTTACCTAGATCATTTTTTATATAAAATTTAATTGAAAAGTACAATAATTGTGAAGAAATTGAAAACAAGGGGTACTGGGATGGTGGGTGGTGTTGCAGGACACAATCTTCTTAAAATTTGTCAATGTAAACAATAGATGATAATCAAGTATATAATACGATTTACTAGTTACTCTCTATATTGTAATTTCCGATTTCAAGTGTCTAATTGCTTATTGCTTCTCTAAACAGATAGTTGACTTATGTTGCGGAGCTAATGATTTCAATTGTCTTATGAAGAAGAAGCTTGATAAGACGGGGACGAGGTGCTGATACAAAAACTATGATGTTTTACAAGCCAAGGTAAACTGAGCTTTTAATAATCATAAATTTGTAGTGTCTATATCTGGGCTAGGCCTGTAAATGCATAAGATTTGGATTGTTTGCCATCGGATTTGGTATATTCCATGGTTAGATTATTGTTGAAAGGTCGTAAGGCTCAATCCTCAAATATTTATTGATTTTAATGCAAACAAAAATAGAGGCAAAAATCAATATGATTGTGATTTATTTATTTTTGGTTACAAATGTTCTGTATACAGTTCGAAATTACTGCTAATCTTCTACTCAATTCTATTGGGTTTTAGCTCTTTTTTGTTAGCTTCTAAAAATCTTTATGACGAATTGGCTTTGCTTTTGGATAATTAACAACTTCAGGTTGTGCTTATATGTAGAAATTTTACCGTAAACATAATCATTGTTTCTTATATGTGTATGCTTGAACGGATTGCTGTAAAAATCTATACTAGAGTGGATATGATTAGTGATGCAAATCCTAGTTATATATTTTCTCAAATGGCCTTGCTCGACTAGAGTTGGGGTTTACTAATAACTGTCATTGATTATTCTATTTTGTTTCTTTGTAGCTCCTCTTTCTTGTTCCCTCATTGTCATTTTGGTGGTAGCTGATTCTTTTTTGACAGAATGACTTCAACTTTGAGAAGAGGGATTGGATGACTGTCCATCTGAAAGAATTGCCAACAGGGTCACAATTGGTGAGAATAATGTTTCTTTTATTTAATATGCTAGATTTTGAAATCCTAGGGCTATGAACAATCACTTGACAGAACATCTAATATTTCGTGGGATAGTGGGAGTATATGGAGCACATTGGCTTTGTACTTGTTCAGTTTGCATGCCCCTCTAAGTTTTGGAGGGTTGTCTATGGTTACCCATGTTTTGCATTAACCAGTTCTTGATCCACAGTCTGAGGTCAGTAAATTCTTCATTTTCATGATAGATAGATTTGGTCAATAATTGGGAGTGAATAGCATATAAGTAATAGTTTAACAACCCCCTGTTCAATTCTTAATTTTCATGATACATTTCGTCAATTATTGTTTTTCGTTTTGGGTAAATTTGAGAGCGAAAAATTGCCGCCCTCTTGACCCGTTTGTTAAATTGGTAACTAAAAACCAATAATTGGTGTTAGCTCTGTGATTTGGGATGTGAATCTCATTGATCTTAAGAAGCATTAGTCAAGGCAATGTACGATGATTAATGGGGCTTCCTTGTAGGGACTTGAGATATGAATGATTAACTTTGATGTCTTTATAGCTTGATGTTGACTTGATAAGCAATTGCTTATGGTGTCAAGTTTGTCTTGGGCCTAAATTGTTGCCATATAAATCTATAAAACTTTATGTTACATCTTTATAGTGAAATTTGTTGTAGACATATTTTGTTTGCCTAGTTTGAGAATTATGATATTGAGTGCTGATGTTAAGCTTATTATTCTCTTCTTGAAGTGTAGGCATTATTATTAATATTTTTTTTTCAGTAATTTATTATCTGAATCGTTTTAATAATCTAAATTGTTAATATATATATATATATATATATTTTTCCAGTTTTAAATTTATTTATGTTAGATGTTTAGTGATACTTTGTTATGGTTGGTGTCAAGGGAAATGGGTTAATAATGGATTATGCATATATATTAATTGCTAGGTTGTATGACGGGCTAATGATAGATTTTGCAAATTTAATTACTGGGTTATATGAGGATGAGGCATTTCTGCCCATTAGCTCTTTTAAAAAGATCATTTTTTAGTCTTTAACTAATAATGGCATGCTCAATGGCTGATATTTATTGGGTATAGCCTAGTTTCTATTTGCCAACATGTTTTAGTGATGTTGAATTGCTGATTATATGGGTATTTATGGGAATGTCCTTGATTCTCTATATATACATTTGATTTATTGGGTGTGTAGAAGTGTAATGTTTTGTTGTATCATTGTAGAGCCAACATGATGAGATGGAGTTAAAGTTTTTCGAAAAGAGTAGTCTTTGAAGCTAAATACCACAGCAAACTCCATATTAATTTTTTTTTTATTAATATGTGAAAATATTAACAATTTTTATTTTTATTTTTATTTTTTTGTATTGAGTTAACATATTGAGTTTTAAGGTTTATGTTTATGGTTATGGAGAATTGAAAAATGAATAGTCACTCACATTATGTATATGTTTTGAAAATAGTGATGGATTATAGATTTTTTTTTTTTTTAAAAAAAAAAATCATTAATTATGATTTTTTAAACCACAAAAAAAATAAAATAAAAGGTGGTGTTTTTTTATAAAAATGTCACAAAATGTCGTTATGATTACGTCATAGTTAACTCTAACAGAAACAGTCAACAGTTGGTAAGAATTAGTGGCGTTTTAGAAAAATGTTGTCTAAACTCTTTAGTGGTGTTTCTAAAATGTCACAAAGTAGTGACGGTGGCCGTATCAGCGACGAATTTTTTAAATGTTGCCTTATCTTTTTGCGGCATTTTAAAAACGTCGCTAATTTCTGATTTTCTTGTAGTGCAAGGATGAAATACTCGATGACCCTACACATTAAATGGTTCAAATTATCAATGCAGGTTTCGTGATGAGCTCACTAGAGCGCAACAGTACGATCTAGTCCGATTGTAAACTAGACACAAGCCATACCCTTATTTATATTAGAATAATTAACACTAAGTACCTTTTTATTTTTTAATTAAAAGAAATTCTTTCTGCAGCGACATCTTTCCATACCTTTGCCAGACAATCAAAAGAATAATAAAAAAGTAATAATAATTATACAATTGAATTAAAGAATTATACATACCTTGTAATCGTTAAAAAATAAATTAATTGGTAAAAAATCTATTCTAATGGGGCCATATGCTATGTAGTTTAAAATTTAATTTTTTTGAATGACAAGGACAGACGTTAAAAAGTTGCTAGAAAAATCATTGGCACCAGAAAGGTTGCTAACAGTCGGCAATCGACGGTGACCGATAGTGGCAAAGGGTGGCAATGAAGTGGATAAATAGATGACATTAAACAAATAGGTGATACGTTTACAAATATATATACATTTGAATATATAGTTGAAACATGTACAAATATGTGTACATTTGTATTAGAATAGTAGAGAGAGGAAATAATATATATTATATTGAACATATTGATCATATACAATAGAAGGCCTGTATATATAGGCTAAGAAAGAGTATCCCACAAGAAACCTAACCATGACTATTCCCAAATATATCTAGGAGATCAATACCTAATATATCTAAGAATATATACCATATATACATTAACATTCCCCCTCAAACTCAAGAAGTATAAAGATCTTGGGTTTTGAGAGAAACAAAAACATGAAATAAAACTAAATAAAATAAAAGGCAAATAGATTGCAAAGTCTAAACGGAAGCCTAAGGGCGCTTGAGATATATCAGAGGCCGGAGCTAATGCTGGAAAATAGTTTATGCTCATGCAGGACCGTTGTAAGAACTAACCGGAGCTAATGTTGGGAGACAATTTATGGTCGTGTTGGACCGTTGTAGGAATTAGCCAAAACTAATGCCGGGACAGTTTAAGGTCATGCTGGACCGTTGTAGGAGCTGGCCAGAACTAATGCTGGGATAGTTTAAGGTCATACCGGACCATTGTAGGAGCTAACCGGAATCAATGTCAGGACAGTTTAAAAAGGTCATGCTGGATGGATGTAAAAGCTAACTGAAATCAATGTCAGGACAGTTTAAAGGGGTCATGCCGGACCTATGTAGAGAACTGGATAGTTTAAAGGGGTCATGTCGGACCGATGTAGAGAATTGGATATTGAACCAGCAAGCATGGCTGTAGTTTGGCTTTTTCGCGCCCCCTTTCGGAAGTTTGAAAGAAGCCTTACAGTTCGGACTCCCACGGTTCTAAATCTAATCTCACAAGTGCAATGTAAAATTGATAAACACCAAAGAGTCCAAATCCGGCAAATCATTTGGAAGATTGATTTTGAATGAAAAATGTCAAAATTGGACTACTTTACCAGATACAGAGTCGCCACCTAAAAATTTTATTTTGGAAAAATTTAGGAAACCCGTGACTCGTGCCAAAGGCCATTTGTCCGTCATCACCAAGATTGTCTCGGTTCAGGAACTTAGGTACGAGAGGGGAAGGTCATGAATTGAGCACCCCCGTTCGCCCGATCAAATATCGGCCTCTACTAATCATGATATGATTTTTATCAACATTATATGCTCTTGTTCCAGTTTATTAGGCTAGAATTTACTATGTGATGCGCGCACACAAGGTATAGACTAGTTTGCCTGAATTGGAACAATTCAATTTCATGTTTGTTTTTCGAAAAGGGTTTGATTTTGCCACTTAACAAAGTGGGCTTAAAATTTGTAAATTTGCCACTTGACAAAGTGGGCTTAAACGTACATTCATTGAATCATGCCAATTCAAGCAACAAACCTTTATCTACAAGCACTCAAACAGTTTAACAAGTAAGCACTTAGCCTCATGGCAAGCATACTAGTTATGGCAGTCACTCACACTCATGCAAGTATGCTAAAGCACTAAAAACTTACCTAGTACTCCAAGCTAAGATAAAATAAAAAAGTTAGAAAAATATGCATGATACCTAACTATACAAGATGGCTAATGCAACGCATGCAACAATGTAACTAAAATAGATTCGGTTACTTAATATGTTATTTGCAACAATTTCAGAGCATGTGTTTAAACACGTATTCAACGAGGTAATAAACAACAATACAAGTTTGAATGATGAACCGAGTCTCAATGTATGCAAGACAAATGAATGGATGAAAACATGCGATATGCTAATTGAAACGTGATGCCCCTAATCTAATTATCAAAAGCGGATAAATAAAAAGGAGAAAGACGTGGGGTTGGAAGACATACACATTATTATAACATTGATGCCCTCGCGCAGGAGGGTTCGAATGAATAAACTAGCTAAGCTAAACTACTTAACTAATTATTAAAAAACTTGAATAAATAATTAACTACCTCTAAACTAATTAAATATTACAACAATTAAATAATTAATTATGCTAAGCTAATTAATTAAATAACAATAATGAACTAATTTAATTAACTACTTTAAGCTAATTAAATAAGTACAATATGAAGCTAATTAGCTAACTACATTAACTAATTAATTACAAAGCGACTAATTGAACTAGCTAACTAATTAATTACAACACAAATTAATCAACTAGCCTCAGTAAGTTATTAAAACACGTAAGCACAACAACTAAATGACAAATGACTAATTTAAACTAATTAACTAGTCCGGGAAGCGAAAGAGGCCCATGCATCCTCGGTTTCCACCCGAAGAACGTCCACTGTTTGCTCCCGAAAGCCTCTGTTGCACAACCCTTGCACTGGTTTTCCTCTTCCAGGTCAACTCTGCTCTACTTCATAAGCATTCTGCTTAAAATTCACTAGTGGTCGGCAGGCCAGAAGTGGTGGCCGGCCAACCACCAATAGGAGGTTGTCGTCCAACACTAATAGCCTGCAGGCTAGAAACAGTGGCTGGCCGACCACTAATGATACACCATTTCTTGCTATAACAGAGAGCAAACAAAGTAAAGAGAGAGTATTCTCACAGGTTGTTTGTACTATGTATCCCTCCTTATCATCAAAACAAGCTCAAATGAGTGATACACTTGGTTCAAAGACCATCAATCAAGCAATTTCATTGCATGATGGCTAAAGAACCAAGTGTACAAGTTTAATCCATGCACAAACAAGACTAAAAAACCTTCACCCTATCATACATGATCAAAGGCAATGGTGACCTTAGAAAAATTGGCACATTTCATCACTTTGAGTATGAACTGCCCCAATTTTCCTTGTGTTCAAATTAACGTCCGATTTGAACACACCAAAAAAAAAAAAAAAAAAACCAATTCTTAACTTGCAAACTTTTAGTTTCCATTTTTGTTTACCCATTTTAACTTACCAACCATTCTTTAATCAATTAAGTTCATTGATGAGAAGTCCTCTAAAAAGAAGGAAGTGTCAAACAAGGGGTAGTGTAAGGCAAGAGAGAGATGCCATGCCGTTGATAATGAAACTTCAAGGAGGTCAATATAATCTACCCAATTTTTGAAGCGTTAAAATTTTGCAAGATAATATTCATTACAATATATTCATTTTTCACTATAACTCCATTGGATTTTTTTTTTTTTTTTTTTTAAATTTTTTTTTATAGCAGCTCCATTGTTAGGCAATGGATAAATTGATTTTTCACTATTGATATATTATGGGTCAAAATTTTATTCATTGTTTTCTTCATTAGTACCGGTCCAATTATTGATTTCATTTTTATTTAAAAATATTTTATTCATTTACTGTAACCCTCCTTTGATATGCATCTTCAATTCCTTTGATTGATTGAAATTTTATAATAAGATTACATTAGGAAAAAGTTTAATTTGAATCCCGAATACTTCTCAGACTACGTATTACTACAAACTATATTATTATTATTTTGTCAGGAAAAATTCTATAATACACATATTTTTGAAGATATATATCATATGCCTTAATTATGACATTTGTGATATTTGGTTTGACTTATAATATTATTAGTTATAATTTAATTATGATTTATTGTGATATTGGTTATTTTGATTTTGATTGCTATTTTAATTATAATTGAAGTTTTTGATTATACCTCAAATGACGTTTGTTTATAATACTTGGTTGTGTCACATTATGATGTTGATTATAACTTAATTATGGCCCCGTTTGGTAAAACTGTGGGAAAGTGATTATAACTTATAATCTAACAGCTTATAGCTTATAACTATGAACATAAGTTGATTTTTGACTTATAAATTAAACTTCTCCCCCCCACTCAAAAAATAAGTTGATTTTTGACTTACAAAAAGCTATAAGCTGTATTATTAAGTTGAACCAAATACATCAAAATAGCTTAAATTAAGTTAAAAATTGAAATAAGCCCTACCAAACAGGGCCTATGACTTATTATGGTTATAATTTTAGTTATGAATAAAGAAACCTTTGGTTGTGGCTCAAAAGTATTTAGTTATAACACTTTGTTGTATAAACACCATAAAGTGTTACAACTAGCATACGATGTTGTGGAATTGTGGATTTGAAAATATTTCTCATGTCCAGTCAGGCCCTCGAGATCTTTGAGATGTTACCTGAAACAAAAATAAACAATCGAGTCGGTAATGTCAGAATTAGCCCTCCGACGAATAAATTAGTATTTGTTTTCTTAATGTCTTTCTTTTCTCACAAGTTTTGTAATATTTTTCTCCATACCTCTTGTCTGAGACAGCCCTCACCGTTTATAGTGCTTTTGATCATGTACTCCTCTATTTAGGGCCCATTTCCCTATAATGGACAGCCTGATTTTAATTGGGCCCTACCGTTTACAACGACCTACTTAGCAATGACTTATGGCCCATTGGGCTTTTGTAAAGCTTTGAAGCAAGAACAATTGATATTTCATTTTTATTCGACTGCTTTAGGGGTTTACATTGTAACTAGGTCTGTTCACAGTTCCAATTTGACCTTGACTGGCTATTTGAACCGATAGAATCAAGTTTAGGCTTCGTTAGGAAGCAAAAGTTGGGATTTTTTTTTTTCTATTTTAGTCACAAAAAACAAAATAAATTTTTTAGCTCACATGTAACCTATAATCATTACATTCTTTCTCTCACAAAAAGTCAAAAAAGACTAAAGCCCCTCCCAAACTAGGCTTTTTAGCCCCAGGCTAAAATAACCAAAAAAGTCAAAAAGTTAAAAAGCCAACCCACTTCCCAAACCAACCCAACCGATCTATACATTGAAGCCACCCATAGAACTTAGCCTCCGTTTGGGAAGTGGGTTGGCTTTTTGACTTTTTTTTGCTATTTTAGCCTGGGGCTAAAAAGCCTGATTTGGGAAGGACTTTATGACTTTTTTGGCCTTTTAACTTTTTGGTGAGATGTCTTCCTGTTAATTTACCAAACTGCCCTTCATCCACGGAGGCTAAGAAATTCCAAGCAACTGGTCCTCCACGTCAGCCAAGAATTTGGACCTCAATTGTTGTTGTTGTTGTTGTTGTTGTTTTTTTTTTTTTTTTTTTTTTATAATTTTTTATGTTGGGTTTGGAGTTGGCATATTTTGGTTAAATTTTTTTTTTTTTTTGGATTTGGCGTATTTTCCTTAAAAAATGTATTTTTTTATTTTTTTATTTTGGGTTTAGATTTGGCGTATTTTGCTTAAAATTTTTTTATTTTTTTATTTTGGGTTTCGATTTGGCGTATTTTGCTTAATTTTTTATTTTTTTATTTGGGTTTGGATTTCGCGTATTTTGCTTAATTTTGTTTATTTTTTATTTTTTTTTTTTGGGTTTGGATTTCGCATATTTTGCTTAATTTTTTATTTTTTTTTAAATTTATGTTTTTGTCATTTTTATTTTTATACATTAATTAGTTCTTGTTCTTTAATTTATGTTTTTTGCCTTATTTATTTTTATTGGTACACAATAACATTTTTTTTTATTTATGTGTTTCATTTATTTGTAATTACGTGGCGAATGGTAATTTATGTTTTCATGTTTTTGAATGAGGCGTATTTTTGTCGTTTTTTTTTTCAATTTACGATTTTGTCATTTTTTCCGTGGTTTTTGGTTTTTTAAAGTTAGTCACGGATTGAGTGGAAGGGGGTATATTCCCGGTGTAAACACATACATATTTTACATGATAATATATTTGAATACAGTCTGTTCCATGGTGTGTTACCAATGTTACAACCCTACGAAAATTAGTAGTCGACTATTATATATTTCCTAACATTCCGTTATTACACATGTAACATAATTTGTCGCGTATGCGAAGGCGCACCAAGGCCATATGCGGGTCCTCATCCCCAACCATTAAACCATCCTCGTCATGTTCAACTTCTGGTATGACATTTACTATGGTCATAGTCTCTTCCTCGTCACAGATTGGGTGAACAGTTGTTGCATTACCTGTGTTTCACCGTATACAATTATGTAATGCCATTGACGCAACTACTAACTGAACTTGCACATTTGCAAAATCATAGCGAGGCATGTTTTGAATAAACCCCCATCGATTTTTCCAGGCACCGAAAATGCGTTCCACCACACTGCGTAACGACGAGTGCACTTTGTTAAATAATTCCCTTGGGGTGTTTGTCGTCGTGTTCCGTGGAATACGTCGGTATTCTTGTTGGTGGTAACGGCTGCTTCTGAATGGTGCTAAGTAACCTATCCGGTTTGGATAGCCAGAATCGACAAGATAATATTTGCCTGCAGACATGACAACAATAGTAAATACCAAAAACAAACATTGTGCTTCATTTTCAAGTAACGCTCGCAAATATTATAACATACGCCCCATAAAAGCAGAATTCATGGCCTTGTGTTACCTTCGTCAGGATGTGGAAATGGGACATTGTCATTTGTTAGTATCTCGTTGAAGATGCGATTATCATGCATACTTCCATCCCATCCGCATGAAATGAATATGAAACACATGTCAAAATCGACCGCGGCCATGATATTTTGCGTGTGACAGTATTTCCTACCGAAATATGTTGTCGCATCTGGCCCCGTAACCTATACACTTACATGTGTTCCGTCTATTGCTCCAATACAGTCCTACAAACAACCCAATTCTTTTGTTGCTTAAACGGGTAATAAGTAATAGTTTTTTCCATACGTTACGTCCAGTTAATAATAAAAACAAAATAACTGACACTCCTTTGTTATATGTCACTAATTTTTTCAGTAGTACCTTGAACGGTATGTATTTCCGTCTAGACCGCATGTATGGATGTATACAATGCTGACTGTATGTGGGCCGGCAATGAACAACAGTGAACTCTTTCATAGAAGTTAATACGTTATGCACGTGCCAAGACACAGTCTCCCCCGAATGTTGGAACCGTTCTTGAATTTCCCGATTTTGCTTTCCTTTCAACACATGGATGAACATTCCAACGCTTTCTTCAACAGCTAAGCCATGTGGACGTTACTGGTACTTGTAACCCAAAATCATTTACTAATGTCTCATACAAGGCGGCAAAAACTTCCTTCGGCATGCAAACATTTTCCTCAAATCGACCCATATAGCCCGCATATAGTTCGCATATCCATGCATTCCCGGTCAGTTTAGAAGTGCGACATGGCGTTTTAGCCATGTGTTTTTCGTACCATTCTGTCGCATACTGGCATACTTGTAGAAATGTGCAGTTGTGTTCTTGTTGCACCTGGACCGCCATTTGATTAAGCATTTCCCTTATTTCATCATTGTTGCTTCCATCCCAGGGATTCATCGCGTCTTCGTTGATGCGAAACCTACAAGAGTGGCACTCTTTCAATCAGTTGGCACGTGATTCATTGACTCAAATTATATTGAAGTTTGCAATTAAAAAATGCCGACATTGTTTTTAATGTAAGTAATGTCGTCACCAATGTCATTAGTAACGCATAATGATATAAATTGCACGAAAAAGAAAACCTGTTCAACTTCTGCTTTACAGGGGGACCATGGTGGTAACAACCACAAAAATAGCCATCAAACTAAACTAACAGTTAAATTTGCAACATACAGACATACAAAAGCTAGCAAGAAAAATGTAATTCCCTGTCTAAAAAATAGCCATACAAAATATTAAAACATAAGCATCCCATTCATTTCCCAAAAACGAAGCACAACCATGCTTCCATTCCGTCAACCCATGCACTTAACTAAAAATTTTGTTCACCATAGCTAGCAAGAAAAAAACAAAAATGACAGAATAAAAATATGCACACACCACCATCTTGTTTTAATACAGTGTCAACAATACCATAAGTCAAAGTTTTAAAAAGGAAGAGAAGGACAGTCATCTTCAACACTCGTAACACCGCTACATCACATCCGGCGACCCCCAAACAGGTTTGCAAAAGGCGCCGATGCAGTACACTAGAGCTACTTCTGTGTAAGCCACCCAATGATGTGGTCGTCATCAGGCTGGCACATCATCACCTCCCGGTAATCGGCGTTATCCATAAGTGTCGAGGCGAAGTGGAATAACGGCGTACTAATCAGGGCTGGAATACTCGTTAGGCGATTCATGCACTCCGAAATAGTGTACAGCGATTCGTTACCTATGAGGTGCCTCACCGTAACTTGCTGATTCTTCGTACACACCACATTTGTCAGATTGTTCATGCTTTCCGCAATAACTGACGCTCCACTTGTTGCCTTCTTCGACTTTGAAACACTTGTTGATGGCGTCTTTCTCCTTTTCCCCTTTTCAATCGAAACATGCTCTAGTGAAGAATCTGAATCCACGTCTTATACTCCTACGGGTATCGGATCAGCAAATGGCTAGGCTCCCAAACTATGCACTGAATCAGATGAGTCATCAGCAGCTTCAGGAAGTTTCTCTCCTGGGGTCCAATGGTGCTTCCCAGTAGCTGATGCCCCCATGAAGACCGTCTCCATCAACTCACGATGTTCCAAGATTTTTTTCCTGAACTTGGCACACACCTTGTTTATCTGCAGAAATAGAGATATATGAAAGCGGAAGACATTACATTTCATATAATTAATTAAAAGGTAACTAAACAAGTAAAAAATGTACTGGTAAATGACAAATATGAAACTTGTTTGTACATGTACTTACCGATTCCATCTTGTCCCACCACTCCTCAGGTGCCTGAAATATACCGGTGTCACAGTCAAAGCCTATCCCTGACACTCCTTTGCTTGAATCCATCAACTTTGTCCACGCTTGCCACTCTTTTTTCAAGCTCATGTACTTATTCTTCAATTGTTTCAGTCCATGTTTTCTTCCTGTTTTTTTCTCAAATTTCCTTGCCAAGGACTTGTACCCTGCTTGGCTGAGGGCTAGGAATGGGTGATTTCCTTTAGTAATCTCATTTGCAATCAACTGTAGGAAAACTCGGATTGAGTCACTGTCCCATGAGGCCTTGTGGCTGAACTGATTATGTGTCTCTTCAAGACTGCTTGACTTGTCAGTGACAAGCCTTTGCTTTTCGATTGGGTACGCGGAGAAGTACGTGTGGAAGCCATTACTAATGTACGGTTACAAAAGATTACCATCACAAATTCGGTTGTTATATACACACGCATAAGCCATTATACATTAATAACAACAAACAGAGAGATAGGATGCTAAATTAACCAGCATATAACCATTGCACATTAATAACATACGTACACAGGTTCCATGGAAGTTAGTAGTGGACATAGTTATGATAGTTATTAATACGTCTACTGTATCGAAGTGGAGTAAGGCAAAGGCAGCTTAAAGTCATACTAAAACATACAACCAACATACTAACAACATACTGACAACATACTAACGTGTTTCTACATATTGACAACATCGTAACCTTGCTTACATACGACACAACAAAATGACAACGACAATGCATAGCACATACACAATGGTCTTAAGACACGCAAGGATTGTTGAATGTCTATGACATCAGCCCGCAATTGCATGACAATTTCGTCTCTGGGTGACGCATAGTCTTGGTTCTCTTGCCTTGGTTCTTCGCACCAACCAATCCAATTGACACAGGGCTGATGAGTGCAAATTATGAAACTATTAGTTTCATGGGTTGTTAATGTTCATACAGTTATGATCGGTAAAGAATGGGTCACTCACCACAGGGTGGGGACAGACAAAATAGGGACGCCTTGGATTTTTGGTAGACCTAGAAATCTTAACAATACAGGGGCCATGTCCACAGGCACACATTCGTCGTGGCCATGTACTGGAAGTTGCAGTGGAGGTAAACGAAACCATGCCACGCTTTACAAACATTAGGAAGTGACCATGAAGCATACAAGTAATTAGTTTATGTTATCCATATATCAGGGCTACGTAAACCAAATGTGTTAAGCACATTTGTATATTGGATAGGTAAACAAATTATTAACTTCCTTCAGTTTATTGAAATTAGTTTATATTTTTTGAAATTTGAGAATACTCTATTTATATCAATAATTTACAAGATTATACTTTTTTTTTAAAAGTGGACATGAAAATATAACAGAATTGATTACGTGGTATTGAGTAATGAGTATTGAGTATAAGAAAAAAGTAACAAAAATTGAGTAATGAGAATTGAGCATTGAGAATTGAGTAAAAAATATATTAAAATTAATAAATATATTTTTTAATATATGTTTAATATATTTTTTACTCAAATATATTTTTCAAAAGTAAATTTTTAATACATTTTTTAATATATGTTTAATATATTTTTTACTCAAATATAATTTTTAAATCTAAATTTTTAATATATTTTTTTATAAATATAATTTTCAATATATGTTTAATATATTTTTTACTCAAATATATTTTTTAAATCTAAATTTGTAATATATATTTTAATATATTTTGGTTAATATATTTTTAATATATTTTTCTGATAAATATATATTTTAATATATTTCAAATATATATTTTATATATTTTTAATATATTTACCTTCCTTCCCAAATTTAGTTTGTAATATATTTTTTACTCAAATATATTTTTTACAAATGAGAATTGAGCATTGAGTATTGAGTAATGAGTATTGATAATGCAGTTCGTTCCCGGTGGTGATGGACTGGACCGATCCAAGCTCCTCAAGCCCACGTCCGAGTGGCCAAGCCCACTAGATGACCTGCAAGTAAGTTCGATGGGGAACGGGATAGTCCCCTAGCGAACCCTCCGACGGGCAAGTTAGCAAGTAGGGAGAAGAGATAAAGTATGTAGAGAGAGAGAGAGAGATTGGAGATAGAAAGCTTAACATTCTTCTTGTCTTCGATGCTTGCTTATATCCTTCGGTAATCATTTCACTGCCCTTCCGACATGCCCACATCGCCCAAAGCCTGTGCTGTAGCTTACCTTGTTCAGGGTAAGGGAGGCGCTATTCCGATGGGGAGGTGTTGTCGTAATAAATGCTGTGATGGGCTGCATTAATGGTGATGTGTTGTGGCAATAACTTTGCAGATCTTTGTCTGCTGATGTGGCCTATCTTACACCTGCCATATGTCCGAATGTCATTGGCCCTTCACGCCCAGTTGGCCTCCAGCTGTCCCGGATTTTACCAACCGGGTTATGCAATGGGCTCCAAATGGTGGGCCTGGGGTTGTTCACTGTGGGCTGTGGCCTTTGTGGGCCTATCCATATCAGTAGTCCCCCATTCCTGAGTACAGCTTCAGTCCAACGAAGGGAATACTTATGCGGAAGGTGAGTCCGACCGGGATGACCGAGCGGGGGATGGTCCGATCGTGAAAATGAGACGAAGCGGGTGAGGCCGACCGTGGGGAGGGTCGATTGCGCGAAGGCCGAGCGGGAAGGAAAATTGGAGGAAGGCTGACCGCGTGAAAGCTGAGCGGAAAGGAAAACCGCGAGGGGGGCTGACCGCGTGAAGGCCAAGCGGACGAGCCAACCAGGAGGAGGGCTGACCATGTGAAGGCCGAGCGGAAGAGCCGACCGTGTGAGGGCGGACCGTGTGAAGGCCGAGCGGAAGAGCCGACCGTGTGAGGGCGGACCGTGTGAAGGCCGACCGGATGAGCCGACCGTGTGAGCTGACCGTGAGGAGGGCTGACCATGTGAAGGCCGAGCGGAAGGGCGCGGGGCTCAAGAGGTGGCATGTGAAATGATGATTTGAAGTGGAAAAGACAGGGGAAGGGGAGGAGGCAGTGCATCGTGGCCATACACGTGGGTAAGTTAGGCGTTGAAGCAGAAATGAAACGATAGGTCATTATGGGGTTGAAAAGACAGTTTTGGCGGATGATTTGAAAAGTTTTCAAACTGGCGAAAATTAATTGGGATCCTTGGAATACGGGCAAATCGTGGGCTTTTGGCATCATTCGATTCACCTACTTGTTTACAAAGAACCAAAACATTCCAAGTCTTATTTCATTTGTTGCTCACGATACACCTTTGCAACACTTCTTCAATTTTCTTGCACCTGCAGCGGAAGCGATTCGCAAACATACCCTAGAAATAGCATAAGAAGGAGCTGTGAATGTGAGGGTGGACCCACTTGGAGACAATGATGCAAAGGAGCTAGCGGCGCAGTATAGGTCAGAAAGGGTGGGGGAGTCGGTGGTACAATCCCATGGTTCCACCATGATAGCAGCGCCAAAGCCAATCAGCCAGGTGGAACCAGATCACTGGCATACGAAGGCTGACAAATCCATGATTACGGCGGCGGAGTTAGAGGCTATCCGCGAAAAGTACCAGATCCCTGCAGAAGTGGAGTTATTGCTGCCGACATCAACGGAGAGGCCGTCTGATGCCAGGCCAGGAGAGTTTTCCCTCTATGAGGAAGCTCTAAAGGGTGGACTGAGGTTGCCACTGCCGCAAATAGTGGTGGATGTGCTCAACCATCTAGAGGTAGCACCAGGGCAACTAATGCCCAATGCATGGAAGATCTTGCTGGCCTACGCGAGTGCATGGCCGAAGGCGAATGGAGGGCAGGCCATGACGGTGGACGAGTTCTTTGGCTGCTACAAGGCTTCAGGGCAGCAGGAGACTTGGGTCACCCTACAGGCAGCGGCAGGGAAGGGTTTGGTGTCGAGGTTGCCAACGTGGATCAAAGGTTGGAGACCACGGTGGTTCTATGTGTCCACCTCTGGAGGGGCTGGTGTGCGTACGATGTGGAAGGTGCCAACCAGATCTGTGGAACCAAAGGTTGGGGCGACGACAGAGGAGAGGGTGAACAGGGTAAAGGAGTGGAGGGAGAGGGAAAAAGCCAAGTGGGACGAGCTTGTTCAGCCGTCTGCACTGTTTGAGACAGGTTGGGTCCACAGCCGATCGGTGAGGACCTCGACCGAGCGGAATTGGAAGCAAGGAGAAAAGCTCAAGAGGCAGAGGATCAGGCCATCCGTGAAAGCCCAGAAATTCAAAGAGTCTCAAGCCGACCGACCACCCAAACCAGTTGCGAGGGAGAGGATTCGACCTCGTCCCAAACCCCTCGGAGAGAAAGACTTAGGTGAGTTTGTACCACGACCGCCCCCAAGGGACCCTTTAAAGGAGAGGTCGTTGAAGGAGATGGAGGCGTTGGGCGTGGGGAAGAAGAAGAAGAGATTGAGGCGGAGTGAGGAAGAGCCTACCCAAAAGAGAAGGAAGGAAGGGAGGGTAGAGGAGGCCAGTCTGGCCAAGGAGGGAGAGGTTCCTGGGATGGAGGAGACTCCAGGGAGAGTAATCGCCCCAGAGGTGGTAGACGTTGCCTCAGAAGTGAGAGAGGTTGTGCCAGTGGGGGTAGCAATCGGTGTAGGGGTCGGTAGGGTCGCCCCTAAATTTAGGAGGGAGGAACAGCCCTAGGGGGGACCTACCCCCCAAGGAGGAGTTAGCCTGACCACAGCGATCTATCACGCTCGGGCGGTGGCTGGGCGGCTGGAGGGAGAAGAAGGCCCACCCAGAGCTGGGGCAGACCGCTTGGTGAGTATTGTGGAAGAGGCAGCCTTGCACTCGGCATCAAGATTTAATGAAGCTGACTTGTTGAGGGGGTTATGCTCTGCCCAAATGGAGGTAACCACCCTGGCAGGGGCTCTGCTGAGGAAAGCGGGGGCTGCCAAACTCAAGGCTGATGAGGCCAAGGCTCAGCTAGCCAAGTTGAAGAAGGAAAGTGCGAGCTGGAAAACTGCTCACATTAATCTGCAAGCTGCCAAGGTGGAGCTGGAGAATACACGCCATTAGGTTGTGTCGCTCGAGTTCCAACTTGCTGGCGAGCAGAAGAAGTTGGAGGAGGCCTAGAGAGCCTGCGTTGTCGCGGTCGAGCGACATGAAGAGACCATGCTAAGTAATGAAGAGCTGGTCAGGCAGAAAGATGAGGCAGACGTCAAAGTTAGTAAGCTGCAGAAGGAGTTGGAGGCCGAGCGTGCCAAGGCAGGGGAGGAGAGGGAGAAGCATCAGAAAGAGTTGAAAGCAGAGAGGGCGAAGGCGATGGCGGAGAAGGAGGGCCTGGAGAAGGAGGTGGAGGAGGAAAAGGCGAAGGCTGCGTCTGAAAGGGCGACCCTTCAGAAAGAGCTGGACCAAGAGAGGGCGAAGGCAGCTTCTGAGAGGGCGGCTTATCCCGATCTGTGTGTCGCAGCTGTGGAGCAATTCCAAGGGTCTGCCGAATTTCAGATGGCAGTTGACGCCACTGTCGCCAGCAATCTGGCTGGGCAAGAAGCTGGGGGGGGGCGGGCCCATCGAGGACGACTGTTGGAGGCAGAACTGAAGCGGAAGTTATTGAGAGCTTCCAGCAGTCAGATTTTTATAAGCACGAAATGGCTGAGTTTTGGGACAGTGGCTGGAAGATGTTCAAACGCAGAGCTGAAGAACTGTTCCCAAACTTAGACCTCAGCAGTGTGACAATTGGGGAAGACGATGTGGCCCAGACCCCCCTGGATGAAGGCGTTGAAGAGGAGGATCTTGTATCCAGTGGGGAGGAATGACTGGGGAAGATGGAGAAGAGCAACTCTTTTTTTTTGTTTTTTTTTTGAATTGATGTAATGAACTCGTGTACACATTTGTGAATGAATAAAACTTCATTTATGTTTTCAGTCGGTTGCTTGTGCTTGTATGTAAATCAGCGTGAAAGAGTCAGCTATCCCCCCAAGCCAAGGCCGACCTTACTGCCCTCCTGACCGAGCACAAAGATGTATTCGCTTGGACCCATTCAGACATGCCGGGTATTGAACTATCCTTTATAACCCATCGCCTCAGCATCGAACCTCATTTCCAACCCTACCACCAGAAGCAGCGCATCTTCCATCCGGAGCGCAATACTCTTATTATGGCAGAGGTCGACAAGCTCCTTGAGGCCCAATTCATCACAAACGTAGACTACCCTAAATGGTTGTCAAACGTGGTCCTAGTCCGCAAAAACAACGGCAAATGGCGACTTTGTGTCGATTACTCCGACCTGAACCGAGCTTGCCCCAAGGACAGCTACCCTCTTTCCCGCATTGATCTGCTGGTCGCCGCCACAGCCGGTCATCAGATGCTCAGCTTCATGGATGCTTTTTCTGGATACAACCAAATCCTGATGCACCCGTCTGACCAAGAACATACCTCCTTCATTACCGATTGAGATACTTACCACTACCGCGTGATGCCGTTCGGACTAAAGAATGCTGGGGCCACCTACCAACGGCTAGTCAATGCCGTTTTCCAACACCAGATAGGTCGGAACATGGAAGTATACGTCGACGACATGCTGGTCAAGAGCAAACTCTCCATTGATCATCTGACTGACCTCCGAGAAACCTTCGCCACCCTCCGCAAGTACCAAATGAAGCTCAACCCAGAGAAGTGCGCCTTCGGCGTAGGATCTGGAAAGTTTTTGGGTTTTATGGTCAGCCAGCGCGGCATTGAAGCTAACCCCGAGAAGATCAAGGCCTTGATTGAAATGCAGTCACCCAGAACGGTCAAAGAAGTTCAAAGACTCACCGGCCGAGTGGCAGCCCTCAACCGCTTCACTTCCCACGCAACAGATAAGTGCTTACCATTCTTCAAAGTCCTTCGGCAGACTTTTGAATGGACAACTGAATCCGAAGAGGCCTTTCAGTAGTTAAAGCAATGCATGGCCAACCCTCCCCACCTGTCACAGGCAGTTACGGGCGAGCCCCTCTTCCTCTATCTAACAGTGTCAAGTACCGCAGTCAGCGCAGCTCTTATCAGGGAAGACGGCTAAGTCCAATGGCTGGTCTACTACATCAGTCGAGCTCTCAGGGGAGTGGAGCAGAATTACCCATTGCTAGAAAACTTGTCCCTGGCCTTGGTTACCACCTCCAGACGACTTTGTCCTTACTTCCAAGCCCATTCCATAGTGGTCCTCACCGACCAACCCCTGAAGAAGGTCATGCAGCAACCAGAACTTTCTGGCCGACTTATGTAGTGGTCAGTAGAACTCAGCCAGTTTGATATCTCCTACTGCCCTCGCACAGCAATCAAGGGACAAGCCATAGCCGACTTCATCCTGGAATTCACCAACCCTACCCCAACCACTGCCTCTCCACCCCCACCAACTCTTGCCGAGCCGGAAGACCCCCATTCTTGGACTCTCAACGTCGACGGGTCATCCCGCAGGGAAGGTAGTGGGGCTGGCCTCATCCTCACCTCCCCTAAGGGTGGCTATTTCAAATGTGCTCTCCGCCTCTTGTTTGATGCCAACAACAATGAGGCCGAATATGAGGCCTTGATAGCAGGACTCCGCCTTGCCAAGGACATCGGTGTCAGCCACATTCGGGTGTTCAGTGACTCTCAGCTCGTCGTCGGCCAGATCACGGGGGAATTCGACGCCAAGGAGGACACAATGTGGGCTTACAGGGATCTGGCATTCCCTCTTATTCGCCTCTTCATACCTTCCACATCAAGCACATACCTCGGGCGGAAAACTCCAAGGCAGACGAGATGGCTCAGCTGGCCTCTGCAGACCAACCCGACCTCAGCCATGGAGTTCGCCTCGAATACCTAGCCCACCCGGCCATCTCGCCCGACCTACAAGAAGTGCAGTTCCTCCAAAATGAACCCATCCCCTGGGCATCCGACATCATCCTATTTTTGACAACAGGAGAACTCCCAGATGACCAACAGCAGGCCGCCAAGGTCAGGGCTCGGTCGTCCAACTACGTTCTGGTCAGTGGCGTCTTGTACAAACGTGGCTTTTCACGACCATATCTGCGATGCCTCAACTCGGCCCAAGCAACCTATGTAATGCAAGAAATCCATGAGGGAATTTGTGGCAATCATTCGGGTGGCAGGTCTTTAGCCCACAAAATACTCCGTACTGGTTATTTCTGGTCGACTCTCAATCAAGATGCCACTGATTTTGTGCTTAAATGCGACAAGTGTCAGCGCTTTGCCAACATCTCGCATGCTCCTCCCACTGAGCTGATCACACTCTGCAGCCCCTACCCGTTTGCCAAATGGGGGATCGACCTGATTGGTCCACTTCCCACTGGCCGAGGCCAGACCAAGTTCGTGATTGTCGCTATTGATTACTTCACCAAGTGGGTGGAGGTAGAACCCCTCGCGACCATCACCGAGCGGAACACAACCAAATTCATCTGGCAATCGATTGTTTGTAGATTCGGCGTCCCTCAGGCCATTGTCTCCGACAATGGCAGACAATTTGACAACGCCAAGTACAGGAAGTTCTGCGCCGACCTCCAGATTCAACCATGTTTCTCTTCCCCCGGTCATCCCCAAGCCAACGGCCAAGTTGAGGTCACCAACCGTTCTTTCCTGAAGATCATCAAGACTAAACTTGAAGCTGCTAAGGGACTTTGGGCTGAGGAACTACCGAATGTGTTATGGGCTTACCGCACCACCGCTTGGATGCCCACTGGGGAAACCCCTTTTCGTCTAACATATGGCGCTGAGGCGGTTATTCCGGTGGAAATCGGTCTGCCTACCCCCAGGGTTTTACATCCAAATCCAGCACTCACCGAAGAACTCCGTCGGGCAGACCTAGACCTAATTGAAGAACTCAGGGAGACCACTGCTGTCAAATTGGCCTCATACCAACAGAAAATGAGAACACATTACAACCGCAAAGTCCGACCAAGGGAGTTTGCTGTTGGGGACCTAGTCTTGAGAGAAGCAACCCTTGCCACCAAGAATCCGACTGAGGGTAAATTGGCAGCCAAATAGGAGGGACCTTATATTGTGAAAGCCAGACCCCGCCCAGGCACTTCCCGGCTTCAGGATCTGGAAGGTCGAGACCTCCCACACCCCTGGAACGCCGAACACTTGAAACGTTACTTTCAATAAACTACTACTTTTGTGTTGCTCAGTTATTGTATTTTCTTTTCGAAAAATCACACGCTTGAACATTCTTGTCATCCTTTTTGTGCAATGTAACTTTTTGACATTTATATATCTCAGTCATCTATATGGTGTCTCAATGACGTTTTGGTTCCAGTAACTAACAGCCTCAGCCAGACTGAGCACTAAAAGCCTCGTCCAGACCGAGCGCCAAAGCCTCAGCCAGACTGAGCACTAACAGCCTCAGCCAGACCGAGCGCTCAAAGCCTCAGCCAAAATGAGCACTAACAGCCTCAGCCAGACCGAGCGCTCAAAGCCTCAGCCAGACTGAGCACTAAAAACCTCGTCCAGACCGAGCACTCAAAGCCTCAGCCAGACTGAGCACTAAAAGCCTCGTCCAAACCGAGCACTCAAAGCCTTAGCCAGACTGTGCACTAAAAGCCTCGTCCAGACCGAGCGCTCAAAGCCTCAGCCAGACTGAGCACTAACAGCCTTAGCCAGACTGAGCACTAAAAGCCTCGTCCAGACCGAGCGCTCAAAGCCTCAGCCAGACTGAGCACTAACAGCCTCAGCTAGACTGAGCACTAAAAGCCTCGTCCAGACCGAGCGCTCAAAGCCTCAGCCAGACTGAGCACTAAGAGCCTCGTCCAGACCGAGCACTCAAAGCCTCAGCCAGACTGAGCACTAACAGCCTCAGCCAGACTGAGCACTAAAAGCCGCATCCAGACCGAGCACTAAAAGCCTCAGCCAGACTGAGCACTAAAAGCCTCAGCCAGACTGAGCACAAAAGTCCCCACCTAGACCAAGCATTACAAGTCCCGACCAGACTGAATGCCACCATTGCTGGTCCAGAGTGAGTTACTTGCAACTTTAATTCCAGGTCCAAACTGAGATAATCCTATCGTCAATGAAATTTCCTAATTATGGCGTTAGTAGGACACTCAGTCACACTTTGACGCTTAGTCACAATTCCAGGCCAAAGTTTTTATACCACTCTTTACTTAGTCAAATACCAAAGATGTTCTCATGTGTTTCATTTACTAATCAGATTATTTCCTCCACTATCTAGCGTAACTCCAATAAACCACTTTCGTCCATGGAGTTTTTATACAAGTCCCATTTCAGTCTGCATTGCGCATTAAGGAGTTCTTTACTTTACTTTGCATTGAATTTTTATACAAGTACTGACTGCCGATCTTGGCGGTTTTCATTGGGTTGGTGGGGTCGATGGGAACCTCAACGAGCTCCTCAACAGGTTCTCCTCTGACCAGCTCATCTTCGTCCCGGATGTCAAGTCCTTCAATAATCATGGCCTCCTTCAGCTTAACTTCCTTGAGTGAAGCGACATAGCATTCTCTGGCCACGGTTTGTTCTCCCCTCACTGTTCCGACCCCGAGATCAGTGGGAAACTTGATGGCCAGGTGGTAGGTGGAGGTGATCGCTTGGAAAGCGTTGAGGGCAGTGCGACCAAGGATGATGTTGTAGGCAGAGGGGCAATCGACAACAAGGAAGGTAAGCAACTCCGTGGTCTGCCGTGGATATTCGCCAATGGTGATGGGGAGATCAATGGAGCCGATGGAGGTCACCTGGTCGTCAGTGAAACCAACCAAAGGGGTTTGGAGGGGAGACAGACTTTCCTCTCCGACCTTGAGCTGGCGGAAGCAGTTGAGGAATATGATGTCTGAAGAGCTTCCATTGTCGATGAGAACTCGTCTGACCTTATAGTTGGAGAGGATGGCAAAAATGACGAGAGGATTATCATGAGGATAACGGATGCCTGTACAGTCGGCGTCCGTGAAGGTGATGGGCTCTGTCCACTGCTTGGGCTGTTTGGAGGGTCGGTCGACCATGGTGACTGCCTTGTCTGAGCCCTGCCTTATTTTTCTGAATTCTGCCTTCTGAGTCGAGCGAGATGGTCCCCTGCAAGCAAGTCTACCTGAAATGACTCTAATTTCACCAACGGGTGGGGATGGATTACCTTGTGGCCGAGGTTGTTGCGGAAGTCGATCATGGCCTTGATTCGGTTGAGCGGGCTGCCGGGGTGGGTGCGCCGACGATTGTCTCTGTGGGGTTCGGTTCTTTGCCTCTGCTGAGGGCAGGTGTCCGTGAACCGGCTGAGATGCCCCTGACGTATTAGGGTCTCCACCTGATCCTTGAGGTTGATGCAGTCATCAGTGTTATGGCCATGGTCCTGGTGGAAACGGCAAAATTTGGACTGGTCTTTCCGGTTGGAAGGGTTTCGTGGAAGTGAAGGCCATTTGAGGGGGTAGTCCCGTTGGATCTGGTGGAGGACTTGTTCCATGGGAGAATTAAGGGGTGTGTACCACTCAAACCGACCGGGCGGTTGGGTAGGTGCCGACCGGTCAGCACGGGGAGGGCGGGCGTTATAGAGGGGTGTTGGGCTATTATGCTGGGTGTTTCTGGGACTGGGTCTTTTCTCTTTTCTCGGGGAGTCGGGTTTTTAGCTGTTGGATCCTGCCGAGCGGCTAGTGAATCTTCGGCATTCATGTATTTTTGGGCTTTGGAGAGTAGGGCTGCCATTGAGGTCGGGGGGTTTTTAGAGAGGGAGAAAAGGAAATCGGATGATCGCAGACCGGCCATGAAAGCTGTGAGGATGACCTTGTCATCGTTTTCTGCCACTTGCAAGGCTTCGGTGTTGAAGCGAGTGACAAAGCTGTGCAGTGATTCTCCCTCGGTCTGACGAATGTTAAGGAGTTGGGTGGCCGGGCGTCGTTGGCGCTGGGCTCCAATAAAATGGCTCAGGAAAAAATCACTGAGATGCTGAAAAGTGGAGATAGAGTCTGGTGGCAACTGGCTGAACCACAGTCGAGCTGACCTCTTCAGTGTCACAGGAAAAGCTCGGCACATGATCTCGTCAGGGAAGGCATGGAGGATCATGAGGGTGCGGTAGGTCTCCAAATGGTCGACTGGGTCCGTCGTTCCGTCGAAGGAGTCGATGGTGGGCATTTTGAACTTGGGGGGCAGGGGCTTGTCTCGGATGGAGGCAACAAATGGTGAGTTTGCCGTAGTGGAGGGCTTATGCTGGATGTTCTGCATAACCCCTTGGAGCTGGAGTTTCATGGCGCGGAGTTCAGCGTCCCAAAAGGGAATGTTGTCGCCACCAGAGGGAGACAGGTGTTGGACGCTGCTGGCTTCTCCCTCGAGGGCTGGTGCCACGACCGATGGGTGTGGGGGTGGTGGATTTAGATGTGGGTGAGGAGGTTGCAAACCTCCCAAGTTAGGTGGATTAGGTGGTGGGACAGTATGGCTCGGAGTTCGTTCTGGATTTGGTGGAATATCTGGAGGTGGTGGTGGAGGAATGGGGAGGTTTCTTTGGAGTAAACCATTTATCAGGGCCTGATTTTGCCCGGCCATACGGTTAATGCTGTTGGTAAGCTCGATGAAATACTGAGGTGCGTTGTTCGGATTTGGAGGGTCGGTTTGATGGTCGGCAAGGTTATGGTGAGAAGCCATGGATCTAGTCATGACCATGCACCTTGATGGGTAGAAGAGAAAGGTTGCTGGGACAGGGTCTCCGGCGACAATGAGCACAACTGGCGCACGGACAGGACACTTCCCACAGACGGCGCCAACTGATAATGCAGTTCGTTCCTGGTGGCGATGGACTGGACCGATCCAAGCTCCTCAAGCCCACGTCCGAGTGGCCAAGCCCACTAGATGACCTGCAAGTAAGTTCGATGGGGAACGAGTAGTCCCCCAGTGAACCCTCCGACGGGCAAGTTAGCAAGTAGGGAGAAGAGATAAAGTATGTAGAGATAGAGAGATTAGAGATAGAAAGCTTAACCTTCTTCTTGTCTTCGATGCTTGCTTATATCCTTCGGTAATCATTTCATTGTCCCTTCCGACATGCCCACATCGTCCAAAGCCTGTGCTGTAGCTTACCTTGTTCAGGGTAAGGGGGGGCTATTCCGACGGGGAGGTGTTGTCGTAATAAATGCTGTGATGGGCTGCATTAATGGTGATGTGTTGTGGCAATAACTTTGCAGATCTTTGTCTGCTGATGTGGCTTGTCTTACACCTGTCATATGTCCGAATGTCATTGGCCCTTCACGCCCAGTTGGCCTCCAACTGTCATGGATTTTACCAACCGGGTTATGCAGTGGGCTCCAAATGGTGGGCTTGGGGTTGTTCACTGTGGGCTGTGGCCTTTGTGGGCCTATTCATGTCAAGTATAACAAAAAAGTAACAAAAATTCAGGCTTGAGCATTGGACATTTTTTAGTATAACAAAAAATCTTACCAAAATTGGATATTTTTTCCCTCATTGACTAAAAACATCCCAAAACCCATTTCAATTTTCCTTATTCATTCACAGACTCAGATTTCATGACAAATCAATAGGTATTTAACAGAATCAGACATGCATTCACAGATATCATTCAGAATTTATTTCAGAAATGGCTAGAGACTAGCAGTGGAACAATGTATACATCAATTTGATAAATCAGATTTCATGTCGTGGCATTTGTATACATCAATTCGAACTTGTGATATGAAATTTTTCATTTTTAATGATAATTATAAGAAAAAAATCAAAAGAAGAAAATGGATTTTCATGTATTTGAACAGAGCTTTACCAGAATCAGATATGCATTCACAATAACATAAGTGCATTCACAGATTTCATTCAGAATTTATTTCAGAAATGGCTACAGACTAGCAGTGGAACAATGTATACATCAATTTGATAAATCAGATTTCATTCAGCATTTGTATACATCAATTCGAACTTGTGATCTAAAATTTTAGATTTTTCTTGATAATTATAAGAAAAAAATCAAAAGAAGAACAGAGTGTTTTACGGATCTGAACAGAGCTTTACCAGAATCAGATATTTATTCACAATAACATAAGTGCATTCACATATTTCAATCAGAATTTATTTGAAAAATGGGTAGAGACTAGCAGTGGAACAATGTGTACATCAATTTGGTAAATCAGATTTCATTCAGCTACTGAATACATCAATTCGAACTTGTGATCTAAAAGTTTTCAGCTTTATAATTATAAGAACAAAATGTGTGAACCCAAGCACAAAATCAACAGATCTGAAAAAAATCAGATTTGTAATGAACCCAAATCAGATTGTGATCTGAACAAAATGTGTGAACCCAAGCACAAAATTTTTCATTTTTAATTGTGATCTGAGAAAAAGCAAATTTTTAATGATAATTATAAGAACAAAATCAAAAGAAGAACAGAGTGTTTTACGGATCTCAACCTATATATACATAGTCCGGCCCTCATTACGCACAGATTTACAGATTTATATATAAGAACAGATATATGTACATATATATATATCTGTGCCCAAAATGTGTGAACCCAAGCACTACGAATCACTTCAACAGGTCAGTAATAAACCGGATTTATAATGAACCCAAAATGGAAAAAAAAAAAAAAAAAAAAAAAACTGTGGAAAAAAAAAATTTGGAAAAATCCTAACGTTGTATACAGAGAAAGGGACTCCACACATGAACCATAAACACAGGCCACGCACACACACACAGATCTACGAAATCAGAAGGGTTTGAAAGAGTTACCTGAAGATCGGTGGTGTTTGAGAGGGTTCCGACTATTGTTCGCCACCGCCAACGTTAGGCCCTAACCGTCCGATTTGCCGACCTGTTCGCGAGTCGTCTTCGCCGCCGCAGATGCCTACTCTATCCCGATCTCCTCTAAAAAGCCTAGCTCAGATGTCGTCGCCACTGGTTGCCATTAATCGCCTCCTTCGCTTTGTCTGTGCCCTAGTTTTTGGTTGTGTTGTGTGTTTGGATTTGGCGTTGGGCGAAATGAATCAGAGGATGTTTGAGGGTGTTTTTGGTAAATTTACCCGAAGAAAGGGTTCCTCTCCAACCCATTGGAGCGCCTTTGTCGTGAAGTGGCTAAATAAGCCACTTTTGTCGTGATGTGGCTAATTTAGCCTGAACCTTGCTTCCCAAACACACGCTAATCAGTTTCGTGATCGTTGTTGGTCCGAGCGGGTTAGTGTATATATATTTACACATCGAAGAAAAATAGAGAGATGTATACATATACGTTATATATACCTTATAAATCGCAGTCAAAAAAGAGAATTATAGAGGATAGAGATGGGAGAGGAGAAGAGGTTAAGAGAGAAGATGTAATGGGAAAAAAACCCAAAAAATAAAAAATAAAAATAAAAAAATTATAAGTTGAAGGCAATAAAGATCTGCATGAGAAGAAGAGTCAAAAGAAAATGAGACGACAACTATAGAAAAGTCCAACATAAGCAAGAAAATATGGAACTGTTACTCTTCATTTGAAGTTCGAGATAGAAAAGTCCAACATAAGCAAGAAAATATAGAACTATTACTCTTCATTTGAAGTTCGAGATAGAAAAGTCCAACATAAGCAAGAAAATATGGAACTGAGAGGGTAATTTACATGAAAATTGGGCCGAGCTAGGTAATGGGCCGTTATGGGCCGCTGTGCGAAGTGCTGAGTAAAATGGCCATAAAGTTACTCCGGTCTTGTAGCGGCGTGAAGTTACTCCGATCCTAAAGGGCTTACGGTTAGTTCGGTCACCATACTAAAACTTATACCGGTCATAGCGCAGTACGTAGTCTAAACCTTACCAAAAGTTAGCTCGGTTTGGGCTTACTATGGTTTATGGAAGAGGAACGAAAGTAAGGGTAGTGAACCGAACTAAGGATAGTTCGGTCTATTCTGTGGCTAAGCATAGCCATGCTTACCTCAGCCACATTGGAGTCCGGCCATGGTAAAACCATCGCACTTGGTTTAAGTAGTGAGGGGGGTGTTGAAGGATAAGCATTATCTTTCAGGAGTATGAATCCTAGGAGGACTTTACATGGAGGAGTAAGAGTCCTACTTGGATTGTGCCACACGGGACCTATAAAAACTCACAAACATCACCTATGGAGAGGTAACACAACTTTGATTTTCGAATACACAGAGCTTTTGTCTACTTGTCTATTTTGCTGACTTAGGCATCGGAGAGGTTTCCGGCACACACCCACCGGCTAGCTCACGTTTGTGTTTTCAGGGAGTAAAGCGACGTCATACAGAGGAGCGCAGACTTGATCAACAGGATTATACGAGAAGGTTTATTTCTTTCCCGTACAATTGGCGCCGTCTGTAGGAACTCAGACAAGAACAAAACCTCTTGATCAAGCTTTTCCTCTTTAGAATCAATGGCACACAACGAGGATTTGCCACAGTCCGCCATTGACGGACAAACACCAGAGGGGGGTGCGAGGCGCGAAGGTCTACCTTCTATCCCTCCTATGGCGGACTTAGAACCACAACGACAGAATCCCAGGAGGGATGCGAGGGGGAGAAGGCGGACTAACAGCCCCCGTCACTCTCGTTCACAAAGTCATGAGAGACAAAGGCGGATGATGGATCCTCAAACTCTGGAGGACTGTGTGAAGGAGCAGGACGAATTGATACGACAAATGGCAGCGGACATGGAATCCATGAAGCGCCAGATGAAGGGAAAAGGAGTGGCGACAGGAGAGGGGCGTAAAAGCAAGACGCCCCCTCGCCACTCGGAAAATCGTAGTAGACGTACCACACCATCTCAAGCAGAGAGTAGAAGCATCAGGACAGGCGATACACAATCCAGGACTTCCAGAACTCGTCACTCCAAGTCTGAGAGGACGAGATCTGAGAGGTCATACACGGAAGGAAACACTTATCGGCCCTCGCACACGCACCAGACATCATCTAGGCAAACGGAGTTGCCTAGATCGTCCGATTTGCAAACCGTGCTAGAAGAAAAGGCACGATGGAAGGAAGATGCCAGGGCGCGCGACCCACACAGAGTTTCTGCCTTGTAGAGATTGGCTCCTCAGACGCATGGAAGCGTCGAGGTCGGAATGCTAATACCACGACCTGCCTACAAGCCAGCAGACAAAGCATTAGCGAGGCTGCAGACCTCGCCGTTCGTTCTGACAATTGAAAATGCGCCCCTACCTTCAGGCTTCCTTCAGCCCAAATTTACCACGTACAAGGGGAAGACAGACCCCTACATGCACCTAAGCCACTTCCGCCAGGTTATGGCGGTATATCGACGCAACGAGGCTTTGATGTGCATCCTCTTCCCATCAAGCCTTGGCGACCTAGGCTTGACTTGGTTCGAAAAACTTCCAGAAGGCAGCATGGCCTCCTGGGCGCAATTGGCAGAGGCGTTCGTAACAAGGTTCAGAACGAACACCAAAACGCCAGTGGAGATCGACCAGCTTCTCTCTATTGACATGGGCGACAAGGAGACACTTAAATCCTACAATAGTCACTACTGAGAGACCTTCAACCAGATTGGAGATTGCCCCACCAATCTAGCCATTGCACAGTACAAAAGGGGCCTTCCAGTTGGAAACAGACTAAGGGATTCAATCACTATGACGCCACCTCTAACGATGGAAGCCTTGATGGAGAGAGTACACCAGCACATTAGGGTGGAAGAGGATGGCGCCCGTGCTAAAGCAAAGTCTAGCACGGCCGCAGTACCAGATAAAAAGGCCTCAGCAAAGGTCAACATGGTAGACCGTCCGAGTAGAAATGGACGAGGCAGGCGAGACAACGGAGAAGACCAGGATAAAAGTTGGTTGAGGGTCCGCACTGCTATAACCACGGTATTCAAAAAACCGATCTACCGAATTCTAAGCGAGATACGCAATGAACCTTTCGTCAGATGGCCTGCCAAGCTAGGAGAGGCTCAGAAGGACTATGACGAAAGGTCACGATGCACCTTCCATAAAGAAAAGGGGCACCGCACTGAAAATTGCACGCCATTGAAACAGCACCTGGAGGAGTTGGTGGTGTAGACACCCCATTTTTGACCGTCCTCAAGACTTGGACGTCACCGTTTGAACACTCGGTGATCCTCTTCGTTTGTGATTCGTTTTGAGTTCCCGAAAGTCTTGGCTGCACGCCTTGCCTCAGGATCTCTCGACTCGACTGTTCCGTGTTTGGTTTTGGCACCAAACACTTGTGTTTTTGCCTTGAAGGGCAGGGGATGGCTTGTTGGCCATCCCCACATCCCACCGGCCTTCCCCTAAAATCACCGGCCGTTTATTGATGCCACCGGCTATGGTTTCTTATTATCAATGGCCGGTCGGCATAATAGTTGGCCGACCGGCACTTTGTTTTGCCGGTGACCGTTTTTGCTGGCCGGTTTGACTCATTTGCACCCTTGAGGCATGGTGCATGCCAGCTGTGCCAGCTGGGATGCACCATCACTACTCTCCATGCGGTTGATGGCTGTTTTGAGCCCTTGACCCCCTGATTCCTTCTAGAAGCTTGAACCCTTTGGCCAAGCTTCTTGGGGAAGCTTGGCCAGCTGTATTAGCTTCTCCAAGAAGCCAAGAACCCTTTGCACCCTTTGCCCCTTTTGATATAGCTTCTTGGAGAAGCTCGGAGTCTTTTTTTGCCTATATAAGCACCCATCCTCTCCCATTGTTAGGGGTTGGCTTTTGAATCAAAAAAAACCAGAGCTTCTATATCTATATATCTGATATATCATCCTCTCTCTCTATATCTCCCCCTTTCTCATCCTTAGGGTGTGTTTGGAAGCCTAAAAGTGCATTTTTGACCCTACTATTGCACTAATACACACACCATTACACCTTACTTCGAGTTTGAGAGGCATTGAGGGTTGATTCTTGAAGTTTCGGACTGGTTTTGGTCAGAGGAGGGTGGCTGGAGCCCCTGTTCTTGAAGTGTTCTTCAAGGGTGAGATTCTTACTTTATTTTTCCCAATCTTGCACTAGCTTTCTACCTATCTTGCATGCTGATTTAAGCTTTGTGTATAACATGAAAGAGTCTTATATTTTCATGCTTAACATCTTTCATTAAGGGTGTTTTGGCATTGGGGGTCGAACTCCCCCTCTTAGGCCTCTTTTGGCCTATTTTGGTGCCTTTTCTCTAAGCCTTGTTTACTTTGTTGTATTAGTCTTCTCACCACTGAAATCCAGTGGATTTTTAGTGGTGATGAAGTGATTTTGAGGTCTTGTGTAGGGGAGGGACACCCCTCTCCCTTTGTGTCTCATTTGTTCTTACTTTTGGCTCATAAAGGTAGCATGCATGCTTAGTTATTTTTGGTTCCATTTCAGAGGTTTTTGGGGATATTTGGTTGTATTATGCCTCTGTTTTTGGTTGGTTTGATGGTCCATTTCATGCATCATATGCTTGCCTTGTAATCCCTTGTTTTGGCCTAATATGCATCATGTTATGAGTTGACATTTTAGCATGATTTTGGCTTGGTTCCAAGAAGGTCTTAGTCATATTTTGCCATGTTTAAGGTCTGACCTTAGTTGTCTTTGCCATATTTGCCATGTTTGGTATAGTCTCTTAGTATTTTTGGCTTGTGAGCTTGATTGTGTGGGTCACCAACATGCTTAGCATAAGCTTATTATCATCATTTGGCATCATTTGATATCAGGTTTTAGTCCATATAATGTGGCCTTACATTGTCCTTTGTGTCTCTTTTAATGCCTGGAAGTGTTGTGATTTCATGCCTTGAAATGTGCATTGTGTATGCCTATGTGTTTGGATCATTTGGGATGCCATGTGTGTGAGTTTTGGAGCTCATTTTGCATGCTGAAATTCTATTTTTGGTTGTATAGTTCATGCCATGCTTGTTTGGGTTAGTGGTAGTAGAATGCCCTTTGTTGTGCCTTAGCTTTGGGCCCCTTTTGACTTGCATGTTTGTAGTGCATTTTGTCCATCACTTGAGGCACTTTTAGTCACTGTTTTGGGGGTGTTTGGAGATCTCCCATTTTAGTCTAAGTCCCTTCTTGGACATGGTTGTATGCTTGACTTGTTGCCTCTAATTGCATGCTTGCATTGTACCATATTAGCATTGCATGATGAGTTGCATTATAGCATTGCATGTTAGGAGCATTGTATACTTAACATGATAGGTTGCATCACATTTGACATGTTTTGCATCTTAGCCTCTTGTTCCATTTTCGAGCCATGTTTGCATAACATACATTGCATTGCTTGGTTTGGGGTGTCAAACCTAGCGTGAGGGTTGAGAGGTGTTCATACTACAAGTGATGTAACACATCTCAACTCTCGGTCACCGAGGCCCTTGACTTTGACATGATAGGGTCTTGGTCCTCATTTGTGTGTTGCATGCATTTTACATTAAATGGCAAGTTTGGTCCCTTAGGCTATCATGCACAATTGATGGCCCAAGGATCAAGGGCCCTGCTCCCCTGAGTTCAATACATGATAGGGAACACGACCATGCTTACATGTGCTCGAAATTCTATGCCATGCACTACCTGTCCTCTGTTGCTGTCAAAACTGTTTTCTGCAGGAAGTTTTTGCCGACCGACAACATTTAGTGCCGACCGGCCATTGGTGAATGGCCGATAACTTCATCAGCAGCCGATGGAATTTTACCATGGCCGGTGGTCATTTCCCTTAGCCGATGGTGTTCTGCAGTGTTCATAGAAGATACCCTGGGACTTTGGCAGTCTTCAGAGAAGCAAGGCAGTGAAAACAGGGGCAGTAGTGCTATGGCTACGGGTTTCCGGGCAAGATGGATCGAGCATGCATCATTCGCGCATCCCGAGGCAGGGCTGCGGCCATCTCTATTCTGCATTTAATTTGTTAAATTAGAGGATCTGTAATTAATTCAGTATTATTTATTCGGGCTGTATTATTCTTTCGATCTCTCCGAGTGAGGGTGTATTTGTAATAAGTGTGCGTGGGTGTGTGTATGTCTTCCAACCCCACGTCTTTCTTCCCTTTTATTTACCTGCTTACGATGGTAGACTAGGGCATATTTAAATTAGCATACCTTATGCAATGCATGCGTGCATCCATGGATTTGTCTCACATGCACCGGGCTTGGCACATCATTCTAACTACATTTGTATTCCAATTCCAAATTGAATACGTGCCAGTTGCAGCATTTCACATGCCATCTTTAGGATAGCCAAGCCTATTGTAGTCGCATCTTGTATGCGTTGCATTAGCCATCTTAACATGAACTAGGATCATGCATGATTACTAACTAGTTTCTGTTTTGGCACGGAGTACTAGATAAGCTTTTATGCTTTAGCATATCGCATGCGTATGAATGTTGCCATAATAGTATGATTACCATGAGGCTAGCTGCTTATGTGATATAACTGCTTGAATGCCTATGGATGGAGGTCGAATTACCTAAATTGGGATAATACATTAAAACTGCAAGTTTTAAGCCCACTAGATAGTGGCAAAACCATCTTTTCTAAAGCCCATTTGAGGGTGGCAAAACCTGTATTTTAGCCTACTTGCGAGTAGCAAACCATTTTCAAAACAAACATAAAATGTTTTGTTCCAATTTAGGCGATTTGGTCTATATTTGTTTGCTGTGCGCATAACATAGTAATTCTAGGCTAATAACCGGAATAAGAACACATAACGTTTTCAAAATTGGATATTACGATTAGTAGAGGCCGATCTTCGGATCGGGCGAGAGGGGGTGCTCATAGCTGACCTTCCCCAATCGTACCCAAGCTCCCGAGCCGAGGCAACTTTGGTGATGACGGACACGTGGCCTTTGGCACCGAGTCAGGGTTTCCTAAATTTTCCAAAATAAAATATTTAGGTGGCGACTCTGTATCTGGCAAAGCAATCCATGTATGGCACTTCTTTCGAAAAAAAATCTATTTTCTCAAAACAATTTGCCGGATTTGGACTCTTTGGTTCAGATTAAGAACCGTGACACAAATTGAGTCCGAACTGTAGTGAGGCCCAAGGGCGCGTCTACAGTTTCTGGCGACTCTGCTGGGGAAATTAGAAAGCTTGACTCGAACTCATGATATCTTGTTTTGATTTCATTTATGTGTCTCTTTGCATTGCATGTGCATTGGTGTGCCTAGGACACCGTGTTTGCCATCTGCCATTCCTGAACGGTTTGCCGGAGGCTTGTCTTGTCAAGGCATGATCATAAGGCTGACCGGTTATGGGCTCTGACAGTATGGGAACACAAACCCCGGTTTTACCGGGGCACCCTTTTTGACCATTCGACCTAGTGCATATTCGGAATCCTTAGTGACCATTCCAAACTAGGACAGGTTGCTTACCCAATGTTAGGTTGTTTGAAGCCGCTGCGTGCATAGTAAAACCCTAGCTCCTGACAAAATAGGACAGGGAAACCCTACCCCAACATAGGGGTGTTTTGGCTCTCATTTACTTGCTATGTGCTTTTAGCATATATTTCTACAGGGAATACATATATCAGTTTGCAAGTTTGGGCATCCGGCCTGCGGGCACCAGTATCAGTATTTTGAGAATCAGTTATCTGTGGGTATCAGATTCAGACTTAGGGGCAACGATTCAAAAACAGTGATCAGTGTTTGAGGAACAGTATGTTCAGCTTATTGGCAGCATATTGTGATACCCAACCGTGTGTTAAATGTTTATTTTACGCCGTTACCCTGTCCGATTGTCTGTTTATTTATACGCTTTATTTATCTTTTTGCTAGGTAGTTTAGCACAATTGCTTCTGACCCAGTAGATATTCCCCAAGCACTCTGGACTAGAGGTCGTCGACTCCATCGATCTGAGGATCTGGTAGACGGACAACCAGTGTACCACTCTCTATCCCCGGTTACTAGACGGAGGACCGTTAGGCAGAGGGCATCAGTACAGTAGTCAGTTCAGAGGGCCTTATCTACCCCACCTGAGTTCAGTAGAGGTCAGAGTCCTGTTTCACCTACAGAAAGGGAGTACATACCGGTAATTCAACCAGAGCAGGATAGTATGGCCAGTTTAGAGGAGATGGTGCGCCAGCTCCAAGAGGGTATGAAAATGATGTAGCAGGATGCTGTCCGACAAGCAGAGTTTGCCAAACAGCAGGCTACAGTTATGAATGAACAAGCGGAGTTGATTGTGAGGTTACAGCAACAAAACGGAGCCTCTGCTTCGCAGCAAGTTCCTCCCTCACCAGGAGTTCCAACCCTCGAGGAGACCGCCAATGTTCAGAATGATACAGAACTTCCCACAGGACCACCTCCACCCTCGATCCTACCCCAGATCCAACCCCAGTTATCAAAAACACCTACCAACCTACCAGACTCTCCCTTTGAGTTCGAAACTGATCCCACCGCACTGAAGTTGAGCAAGCTTGAAAAGCTGTTCAAGAGATCCCAGGGAGTCAAGACCATCCCCGATATTGAAGACGGATACACCGACGCAGCTGTGACGCTGCCTGACCGATTCAAAATGCCTCATATTGATCGATTTGATGGGTCCGAGGACCCCATGGTGCACCTGAGACTGTTTTCAGATGTCCTAAGACCAATGGGCCTCAGTAGACTACAGAAAATGTCTTTGTTCGGCCGGACCCTGTCGGGTGTGGCGGCCATATGGTATGCCAAACTAGAAGACGATGTCAAGAGAAGTTGGGACGAGATGGCTGAGGCCTTCATTGCGCAGTACTCATACAATACACAAATTGAGATTACAACCCGTGATCTCGAGACAACAAGGCAAGAGCTTAAGGAGAGTTTTTCAGAATTCGTAACCAGATGAAGGGCCAAGGCTTCGATGATGACCTCAAGGCCTACAGACAGAGACCAGATTCTGATGATTGTGCGTAATCTTCAGCCGAAGTTGATGTAGAAGATGATTGTACTCCCCTTTCCTACTTTTTCTGACCTACATGAAATGGGGGTGCAGATTGAGGATGCCTTGAAGCAAGGCTTAATTGATAACGACCGGGAGCAACCCCGAAGAACTTTCAACCACAACTCGAATGCAGGCCTGAGTGGCACTACAACCACAAGAGCCTCCAAAGTGAGCATGGTCACCACCAACCTCCCTCCGAGAAATATGGCGGCTACACCATTCTCCGGTGCGTCTGGAAGCAACCCACCAACAGCCAAGTACCCATCCAAAAACACCAGAACCTTTGCTCCACTTTATATGCCCCTGTCCAAAGCTCTGGGGGTGCTAATCAAAAAAGGGCACTTGAAGCCCCTAGAGCCGCGGCCCTTACCAGAAAGACTCCCCGCTACCCACAACCCAGCCAAGTATTGTGCATTTCACCAACAGCACGGTCATGACACCGATCTGTGCTTTCGATTACGTCATAAGATTCAAGATCTCATCAATAACGGGGTGATCTTGCCTCCCGAGAAACCCAACGTTACCACAAATCCCCTTCCCGCACATAACCAAGCTCCACCACCCAAAAGAATCAATTTCATCCATACTGGGGTCGTGTCCTACGATCCTAGTATCTATATCACTCCTTCCCACCTGCCTAAGCCGGAGGTGTTCCTTCCCGATTGCGCCGATTTGTGCATGATGGACATCTCCATGACCCAACCTAAGCCAGCGGTAGTAACTGTCGAAGACAGGAGAGAGGAGGTCCCAAAGGAGAAGAGGATTGTTGGGCCAGAGTCTGCGGAATCTGGAAGTTGTGTTGAGAAAACGTATAGTCCGGGTGACTACATTTTATCAATAGGCCAGGATGGGCCAGATGTGGAATTTCCAGCAGGAGGAGAACTGTGTGTGATCCAAGGGGATAGTCTGGGACAGGGAACAGATGATTTAACAGCTGTGGAAGAGGACCTTGCCAATCTCCGATTTTACAGTGATCAAGATCCAGGGGACTTGGCAGCTAACTGGTATGATTATGATGAGTCGACAGAGGCTACAGGATGGTTAGACGATCAACCAGATGTGGTAGAAGAATTTCAGCTAGAACAGGGCCCAGTAGGGGCGAGAATTTCAGTAACAGCCGGAAAGGTCGAAGAACAAAGTGCATCGCCGGAGAGCGCCGGTGTCAAGAATTTCGCTCGGGATTGGAGTATTTCGAATACGGGAATTATTGAACAGTCGGTTGTATTGACGCACCCAGAACAGGAAAGATTCGAAGATTCCGAGAGAATCAGGAAGGCAAAGGCCCATGCGGGGACTGAAACTGCTGTGTGCACAAGAACTGAGAATGCTACGAACATATGGATGGAAGGTGCCGCGAGTACAAGAACTGTTATACCAGAGCCGGACAAATGTTTGTCAGCTGCTGATGGGATGTGGTGGGAAGATGAGGACTTGTGTCTTGCCCACACGGATGAAGATTGGGGGAACAACCAACCCGATAACACCTGGTACCTTGGAGAGGTTGATCATATGACGCGGAGCAGGCGGTACTTCAAACCCCCGCACCTAGATCAGCCAGAGGCCTCGGGGAAGGATAGAGAGGCTGAGAAACAAAAGGAGAAGCAACTTGAGGAGGAAGCTGTACTCAAACAGCTAAAAAAGATACAAGCAGACATCTCCATCTGGGGACTGCTTATGGCATCACGAGTACACAGACAGGCTGTCCTGTCAGCCATGGACAAGGCCAAGCTTTCGATAGACACCACGCCAGAGCAGCTAGTGGGATTAGTCTTTCCGGGAGGGGCTGCCCCGACGTTGACTTTTTCCGACAAGGAGTTGCCACCCGAGGGGGCAGACCATAATAAGCCACTCTACATCTCCGTGGAGTGTAGGGATAAATGGATACCGGTGGTTCTTATTGATACCGGATCCGCCATCAACGTCTGCCCGGCAAGGACAGCGTATGCAATCGGCTTAAAAGTCGCGGATTTTGTACCAACAGCCCAAGTCATCCGGGCGTATGACAATACAAGTAGAGAAGTGATGGGGATCGTAAAAGTTCAGACTAAAGTTGGGCCGGGACAGCATGAGATAGATTTCCATGTCTTGGAGGTGCTTGCAACTTTCAACTTGCTTTTGGGGCGACCGTGGCTGCATCAGGTAAAGGCAGTGTCATCCACTTTGCATCAAATGGTGAAGTACCCCTATGGGAAGGGAGTAGCCATTGTTTTCGGGAATTCATCAATCCATCCACCACCGAAAGTATCCACGCCTGTTCTAGAAATCGAGTATGGCATGGAGGATGTGTTCATATCAAGTTTTACCCTAGCTGAGGCTCAGGTTGTACAGAACATCATAGCTACTAACGAGGGGATATATGTCAGTGCCCAAGCAGTGTATCTCCTGAACAAGCTCCAACACATCCCCGGGATGGGATTAGGAAAGAGTGGCCGCAAGGGCGTCGCAGCATTGGCCGAAGTGCCACACAACCCCCATATCTTTGGCTTGGGTTATCTGCCCACCAAAGAGAATTGGGCAAGGAAAGGAAAGGAGATGGCTGGGAGAGCCAGAGCGAAATAGATGGGGAGACCTTTCGACTTAATGCACCGGCCCATTCAGGGTACCCTAAACGGACGCTTCGTCCGGGAGGGGGAAGACTTTCCATTTTGTGGTTTTCCGGAGCTGTGGCTGAACGCGGAGAGGAAGCGCATACCAGGTTTTGAGATTTTCTTTGACCTGCAGTTACCTGGAGATGACGTTACTGAAGAGCAGACAGACCCAACAGTTGAGGTTGAACGGAACAGGAAAGTGGAGTCTGAGGACGCCGAACTTGAAATGGGGGTAGCACTGGCATGTCTGCTTTCAGATCCTTCGATCGACCAGTTGTGCTTGGGGGATAACTCCTCGGTGTCCATGATCGGGAATGAAACGGCTGCGGGCCTACCGTCAACTATTTTGGATGCATCCATCGCACCCTCCCTCACCTGGTAGTACGAGGAGGGATTTTTGTCTAGCAGCACCGGGTCGGGTAGTGAACCCGAATCTGATTCCTCCGAATCTATTGAGTCGGAATCAGGTTCCAGCTCGACTGAGTCTGAGCCCGGTATTCTTGGGGATGATAACCCGGATGCCACAGTCCTGTCCAGGTCGTCTTTTTCTTTCTCTTTTGAGTCTGTTGTAACAGAAGAATCGGACGGTTTGGAAGTACATAATGAGAATGATATGAATGTGGTTTCCGAGTACTTTTCTGTGCCTTTGATTTATTGCTTAAATTAGGACTTTCAAAATTTTGATGAAAACGACGAGGACGAAATTCCTCCGGTTTTGCAACGTTTAATTGAACAAGAGCAGGAGAGGTTTGTTAAATCTTTAGTTGATGAAATCATTACTGTAAATGTTGGTACTGAGAAGGACCCGCGGCTGGTCCAGATCGGGTCCACGTTGTCTTCAGAGGAACGCGAGCGCGTAGTCGCTTTATTAAAAGATTTCAAAGATGTTTTCGCGTGGTCCTACGAAGACATGCCTGAAATCGATCCTGAGATTGTACAGCACCGGATCCCTCTTGACCCCGAGGCCCGACCTGTCAAACAGAAACTCAGGAGGATCCGCCCCGATTGGGCCATTAAGATCAAGGAAGAGGTCACCAAGCAAATCGACGCAGGCTTCCTGTTGGCATCTGAATACCCGACTTGGTTGGCTAACATTGTTCCAGTGCCGAAGAAGGATGGCAGAATTCGGGTATGTGTAGATTTCAGGGATTTGAACAAGGCCAGTCCGAAGGACGACTTCCCCTTGCCACACATTAATGAGTTGGTAGATTTCACAGCGGGGCATGCTTTGCTTTCGTTTATGGATGGCTTCTCAGGCTATAATCAGATAGTCATGGCCCCCGAAGACCGGGAGAAGACTGCATTCACCACCCCGTGGGGTACATACTGCTACAGAGTAATGCCATTTGGGTTGAAGAATGCTGGAGCTACTTATCAACGGGCAGCGACCACAATATTGCACGATATGATCCACAAAGAGGTTGAGGTGTACGTGGACGACATGATTGTCAAATCCAAAGAAAGAGAAGGCCACTACACCGCCTTGCAAAAGTTTTTCCAACGGATCAGAGAATTTCGACTGCGGTTGAATCCTCAGAAGTGTACATTCGGTGTTACAGCAGGAAAAATGCTAGGGTTTCTGATTACGCAAAGGGGCATCGAAGTCGACCCTTCCAAAATCAAGGCCATCTTAGAAATGCCGCCACCAATGACTGAAAAGGAGGTGCGAGGCTTTCTGGGTAAAGTGCAATTCATAAGGCGGTTTATCTCAAAATAACCTTGACTTGTGAACCACTTTTTGGTCTCCTGAAGAAAGGAAAGAAATTCCTATGGGACGGGCGATGCCAAGCAGCTTTTGAACATATCAAAGAATATTTGCAGAACCCGCCTGTGTTGTCACCGCCAGAGCCGGGGAAACCGTTGATATTGTACCTATCAATAACCGAAACTACAATGGGTTGTATGCTCGCACAAGAGTCAGAGGACAAAGTAGAAAGGGCCATCTACTATCTGAGCAAGAAGATGCTGGATTACGAGACCCGATACACTCCGCTGGAGAAGGCTTGTTTGGCCTTGGTATGGGCTACCAGGAAGCTGCGGCACTACCTGTTAGCTCACTCTGTAATGTTGGTTTCACGCTTGGATCCCATCAAATATCTTTTCGAGAAACCGGCACTTACGGGTAGGCTAGCTCGTTGGCTGCTGTTGCTTTCTGAATTTGATCTGAAGTATGTGACACGCAAGTCAGTAAAAGGAAGAGCGGTAGCGGAGTTCCTTGCCGACCACCCAGTTGAAGGGGATGAAGCGGTTGAGTACCTATTCCCAGATGAAGCCATTCTGCACATCGAAGATGAAACTTGGACGATGTACTTTGACGGAGCGTCAAACCAGTACGGGTATGGGATAGGAGTATTGCTGATAGTGCCTGACGATTCCCGTATCCCTTTGGCATTCAAGCTCCAGTTCAAAGTCTCGAACAATGAAGCAGAATATGAGGCATGTATTGCCGGCCTAGAAGCAGCCCTAGAACTAGGGGCAAGACGGTTGGACGTCATTGGGGACTCGAACCTTGTTGTGTCTCAAGCAAAAGGAGACTGGAAAGTCAAAGAGGAAAAGATGATAATTTACCACCAGACCTTGGATTTGTTAATTCCTCGGTTTGAGAAGCTAAATTTCACCCACCTAGTAAGAGAGAATAACAGGTTCGCAGATTCACTAGCAACTCTATCTTCTATGATAGACATTCCGTCCGGAGTCCGGATGCGTCCAGTCATTATTGACCAGAAGTTTGCGCCAGCATATGAGTCAATTTTCGCCATAGATGAGGCTCAGGACGACAACCCCTGGTACTACGACATTTGGAACTTCTTGGAGAAGGAGGTGTATCCACCAGGGGCAAATGCCAAGGATAAAAGGGCAATCAGAAGAATGGTTGTTCAGTTCATCATCTGGGGGTAAGCTGTATAAGAGAGGTCATCTGGGGATGCATAAGCTCTGTGTAGAAGCTGAAGAGTCGAAGCGCCTGATGAAGGCCATCCACGGAGGAGAATGTGGGGCACATATGAATGGGGTAATGCTGGCCAGAAAAATCCTCAGACAGGGCTACTACTGGTCTACCATGGAAGAGGATTGTATCGGCTTTGTTCGGCGATGCCACAAATGCCAGATCCATGCAAACCGCATGAACATCCCGCCGTCAAAGCTGTACAACATGACGTCCCCATGGCCGTTTTCAGTTTGGGGAATCGATGTGATCGGGGCTGTTACTCCGAAGGGATCGAATGGGCATGAGTTTATTCTGGTAGCGATAGATTACTTTATGAAGTGGGTCGAGGCCCAATCTTATGCGGTGCTGAAGGCTTCGCATGTCGCAAAGTTTATCAGAAACAACATCATCTATTGGTATGGAGTCCCGAACGAGATTGTTTCAGACAATGGTTCCCACTTCAAGAAGGAAGTGATTGACTTGTTGGAGAAATATAATGTGGCTTTTCATAAGTCGTCAACATACCGGCCGCAGACCAATGGAGCAGTTGAGGCCGCCAACAAAAACATCAAACACATATTGCAGAAGATGGTGGAAACCTATCGGGACTGGCCAGATAAGTTGCCGTTCGCTCTGTGGGGCTATCGGACTTCAATCAGAACTTCTACCGGGGCGACTCCGTATTCATTAGTCTATGGAATGGAGGCCGTCCTACCCATCGAAATTGAGGTTCCGTCATTGTGAGTACTGGCTGAGTGTCAAATAGCCGAAGCAGATTGGCAGCAGAGCAGGTTTGAGGAACTCATGCTCTTCGATGAGAGAAGATTGAAAGCACTGTACCATGTTCAGGGTTATCAGCGCAGAATTGCCCGGGCTTTCAACAAGAAAGTTAAGTCCAGGAATTTGAAGGAAGGAGATCTGGTGCTCAAAGATAACCGAGCTCTCATCCATGACCCAAGGGGCAAGTTCAGACCCAATTGGACTGGTCCCTACATCATCAAAGCTATCTGGTCGGGCGGAGCTGTGGTTCTGATGGACTTAGATGGCCTGGAGTTCTCACAACCGATCAACATGGACAAGTTGAAGAAATATTACCCTTGAGAGGCTCGCTAGGCCGAAAACCCAAAAGGGCGACCTAGGCAAAACTCAGAGCATAGAAAATTTGAAATTATAAAAACTGAGCTCGCAAGGTTGAAAACCCGCAAAGGGCGGCCTTGGCAAAAGTTAGAGCGTAAAAGGAGAGTGAAAATACTCGAGCGAACCTAAGCCCGAACTACGTAAGGCTTGATTCCCATCTTTGGGATACGTAGGCAGCTTCATCCTGAAGTTCAGCCATAACCTTTTTCCCCGATCAATTTTGTCCATTTTGATCATCTCAGTCATCCTTGTCCGTCAGCATTCATCTTGATCTCCGGTGCAGTGCTTTTCAGGCTAGAGGCAAATTTCCGTTGCTGTGTAGTGCCGCGGTGCTATGCAGACTAGGGGCAACTTTCCAGTTGCTAGGATCCGGGGTTGTGCATCTCAGTGACAAATTTCAGGCATGTTCAGTTCTGATCCATATCGAAAATGGTTTTGAAAAGTTTTAATAAAAGTTGACTTTGTTCAAATTAATCTTTTTACAACTAAGACCATTTTTAGACCAAAGCGAAAAATTTTCAGTACCGCAATCTTCAAATTCATTGATTTCAATACAGAGTTCTCCTGCTCTTGCATACAATTAAAGTTGCTTTTTATTACATCCATAAGAAAAACTTGAAAGGACTAATAAAGCAATAAATCCGGGGCATAGTCAAGTCAGGTGTCCCTGCGCCCCCTCCCAAAGCTAGTCGAAGTCTCTGATGCCAAGCTAGGCCCGATCTGTGCCTCCTCGTTGAGCCAATCTACGCACTCATCAGACAAAGTGCAATTGAAAATGGGAGCGGGGGCCAGGAGCTCTCTAGCTCTCCACGCTGCGGCCTGCCGAACAAGCTGCGCGCCTCGAACCGGGAATATAGCTGGATATTCTATCCCCTCAGGTGGACAAATCTGGTCATGACCGAACTGGCGCTGGAACCGGAATGGGAAATAGAACACGCAGTGAGTCAAGCCAACCAATCGAATCCCGGTCTGCTGAGACATACTGTAGCTCATTGCTGGGAAATTGAGCCAAGGGCACCGCCAAGCAATGCGGTCTGCGGACAACCTGCACATCCAGTCGAACCACCAACCCTCGTCAAGAGCATCGACTAAGCGTCGCCTGAAGAAGTAACCGCGAGCTGAGTAGGTCGGGCAAGAGTCCACAACCTGCAATTTATCCATCAACCATACCTGGGGAGGGATGAAAAATGAGAGAATAAAGAATAGAGAGATATATGATGAGAGAAAAGTAAGTAAAGGGTTTTGTGAGAAAAACCGAGCCTGAGGGCCGAGTGATGTGAGCAATATATATGTGAGATTGGGTGGGAAACATTACCTGCAGTAATAGTGGACTCCCCGCAAATCTAGCTGTCTCCTGACGATAGAAAGCGTCCAAGCCCATCAGTGTTTCGGCCAACGCCATGGCAATACAACTCTTTCCTTCTTTCAAACCTTGGGCAACTTCAATCAGACGAATGCTAGATCCACCGGAGCTCGAGACAAGCAGAAAGTGAGATAGCATGCACAAACAAAGCGTGTGTTGTCGAAAACCTTGCCAACAACGGTCACTGCGGTCACCAACATCGGAAAATCGATAAATCAAGCTCGGAATATCCAGCATCCCATCATAAATCAGGGATCGAGCGTCGTACATAGTAAGTCCACACATCCGCCCTAAAGATTGGGCATGGCCAAAGTTAAGTTGGGGCAAGATTTCCTCGTCACGCTTGGACTCCATTAAAGCTTGGAAATCTTCAAAGGTAGGACAGACCTCTTGCCCGCCGAAGCTAAAAATGTGTGTCACCGGATTCCAAAACCTCGCCGCGGCGCGGGGAAAGGGAAAATGCAGCGGGGTACGACGCAGAGTGAATAGTGCATTTATATCAAAGCCTCGGAAACTCAGCTTTTCCGAGCCATCCAAGTCGTTAATCCAAGTCGTGAGGTTTTGGGCAAGAAATTCTTCCATTTGGAGCAAATCAGTGCGAAAATGAGAAAAACTACGAAGCTGGGGTCTTTTGTAGGAGATAAGGGTGAATACAGGACAGGTGTCAGCATTCTGCTGGTTTCTTCCACTTTTGGCCGGCCGGCCAAGTATAGTGCCGACCGGCCATTACTGTTGGCCGGTGGAGTCTTCTCATGGCCGGTGACTTTTCCTTAGCGCCAGTGGTCTTCCCCTCGGTTCCCTGAGTTGTTTATGCTCAGAAGTTGGGGAATCCCACCATTTCCAGTGCCCTCCAGTGATCAATCCTCGCGGGGCCGCGCCCATTTGCTTATCGAGTTGTTGTACATTTGCTTATCGAGTTGTATTTCGCTCTCTTTAAGTCTTTGTTTTGCTTATCGAGTTGTAAGTGGGATCACTACCCGATTATTACGATGCGAGCGCTCCATTTTCAAATGAATCTCATTCACATTGTTATGTGGTGTCTTGCGATGCGATGCATGGAACGTGCAAATGTAATATCTTTTGAATCAAATAGCAGTTTCATTTCCATCATATGTTTTGCAAAAATGCGCAGTTTTGAAAAATGATAACAAACCTGCCTAAGGCAGTGCAATGTGCTTGAACTACCAGTAAAAAAGGAAAATAAAAGGGAAGTAGGGCAGCAGAGTATCGGGATTGCTACTGATCCCCCCCCCTCCTTTTTCTTGAGGTCGATGCACCACCTGCGCTCTTATTCAGGGTCAATTATATGATTTGGCACCTTCATTGCTCAAGATGTCGCAAGTAAGCGCACTTTTAAAACATTTGTAGGCTTTCGAGTTGACCTTAGGCCGTATCTTTTTGAGCAACCCTCCGTATGTGCGAGGAACACCCCTTCCCGTATCCTTTTGCATCTTGTGAGCTCCGCAACATGCTTCAATTGTATTGTGTTGCAGTGCTTTGCATTACACACCTCAGGTTTTTATACACATTGCTTGCGTAGACCGCACGCTTTACTTGCGTAGACCGCATGTTTTATCATTACTTGCGTAGACCGCATGTTTTGCTTGCGTAAACCGCATGTTTATAATCAAATTCATTATTTGCGTAGACCGCATGTTTTGCTTGCGTAGACCGCATGTTTGTAATCAATATCATTACTTGCGTAGACCGCATGTTTTGCTTGCGTAGACCGCATGTTTATAATTAATTTCATTACTTGCGTAGACCGCATGCTTATGATCAAATTCATTATTTGCGTAGACCGCATGTTTTGCTTGCGTAGACCGCATGTTTATAATCAAATTCATTATTTACGTAGACCGCATGTTTTGCTTGCGTAGACCGCATGTTTGTTATCAATATCATTACTTGCGTAGACCGCATGTTTTGCTTGCGTAGACCGCATGTTTATAATTAATTCCATTACTTGCGTAGACCGCATGCTTATGATCAAATTCATTATTTGCGTAGACCGCATGTTTTGCTTGTGTAGACCGCATGTTTATAATCAAATTCATTATTTGCGTAAACCGCATGTTTTGCTTGCGTAGACCGCATGTTTTGCTTGTGTAAACCGCATGTTTGTAACCCATATGTTACTTGCGTAGACCGCATGTCTTGCTTGCGCAGACCGCATGCTTATGAACAATTTCATTACTTGCGTAGACTGCATGTTTTTGCTTGCGTGGACCGCATTTTTTATGTTCAATTTCATTGCTTGCGCAGACCGCATGCTCGTGTTCAATTTCGTTGCCTGCGTAGACCGCATGCTCCACTTTCACGTCTGTGCCTTCACAGCATTGTTATGCTTCCCACTTGCTTCGCGTTGTCATGCATTTTCAAGTACATTAATATGCGTGTTGCTAATCACATTGTACCTGTCAAGTTGTTTTCTTTGCAGGCACGATATTGTATGTATGGTTCATTTGCGACTAGTGGAACCAGACGAACCGGACAGGTATTGTACCCTCCGCTAGGGCTGCAAATGAACCGAGCTGTTCGTGAACAGGCTCGGCTCGGCTCGGTAAGGGCTCGGCTCGGCTCGGCTCGGCTCGTTTACTAAATGAGCCGAGCTCGAGCTCGATTATTGGGCTCGTTTCGTTAACGAGCCGAGCTCGAGCTCGACTGTGTTCGGCTCGGTAGGCTCGGCTCGTTTATCTATAATTAAATTATATAATAAATATATTATTTATATATTAAATAATATATAAATATATATAAATACATTATTTATATATTAAAAATATATAAATATATATATAAATAATAATATAAATGCATTTTTTATATATTAAATAATATAAATAATATTTTTTATTTAAAAATTTATATATAAATAATATAAAAAAAAATTTATCGAGCCGAGCCGAGCCGAGCTCGAGTTCGACAAAAATTAACGAGCCGAGCCGAGCCGAGCTCGAGCCCAGTCCTTTATCGAGCCGAGCTCGAGCTCAATAAACGAGCTCGATAGCTTAACGAGCCGAGCTCGAGCCCAGCAAAGCTCGGCTCGGCTCGGCTCGTTTGCACCCCTACCCTCCGCGTGAGACGTATCGAGAATTGCATAATTCTCTTACATCCTTTCTGCATTATAGTGTAGTTTGGTGTATGCTAGCTTAAAACTGTCGCATGTATGCTTCGTTACAGCTTTCTTTGCATGATCATGAGTTATGCTCGGTTTCGTGCATTGTCTTGCATTTTGCCCCTACCTTCGGGCACATACCTTGTTTGTCTTGCATGTTTGTCTAAGTCTTCGGCCTTGTCAAAAATGGGTCGTCTCTGGGCTTTGACATTCACTCCCCTCATTGTTATGACTTTCGAGTTCTGTCAAAGAGGGGCAACTGTAGACACCTCATTTTTTACCGTCCTCAAGACTTGGATGTCACCGTTTGAACACTCGGTGATCCTCTTCGTTTGTGATTCGTTTTGAGTTCCTGAAAGTCTTGGCTGCACGCCTTGCCTCAGAATCTCTCGACTCGACTGTTCCGTGTTTGGTTTTGGCACCAAACACTTGTGTTTTTGCCTTGAAGGGCAGGGGATGGCTTGTTGGCCATCCCCACATCACACCGGCCTTCCCCTAACATCACCGGCCGTTTATTGATGCCACCGGCTGTGGTTTCTTATTATCAATGGCCGGTCGGCATAATAGTTGGCCGACCGGCACTTTGTTTTGCCGGTGACCGTTTTTGCTGGCCGGTTTGCACTACGCCAAAAATGAGCATTAACGGCGGTTTTTTTAACGGCGGTAACGAAAACCGCCGTTAAAAGTACTATTAACGGCGGTTTTCGTTACCGCCGTTAATAGTACTTTTACCGGCGGTTTCGCTACCGCCGTTAAAAAAACCGTCGCTAAAAGTGTCTTTAACGACGGTAATTAAATTCACTTTTAACGGCGGTAACGAACCGCCGTTAATGCCCACTTTTAACGGCGGTAATAAAACCGCCGCTAATGCTCAACCATTACCGCCGTTAATGCCGGCGGTCTTTGCCGGCGAAGCTCCGGCGAAGCTCCGGCGGCACTCCGACGACACTCCGGCGAAACCATCTACAAAGTAAAAGTAATGTTTAAATATTTATTTAGGTAATATATTTCATGAAAAGTGGCTGTGGCAAAGTGGTTGGTGGTGTGGGTGGATGAGAGGTCATGGGTTCAAAACTTGGGGAGTGCAAGAAGAAAGAATTATTTTTTGAAAAATTCTAACCTATTTACGGCGGTAAAAAACCGCCGTTTTTGGCCCTACGAAACCGCCGTTTTTGGTCGATTTTTAACGACGGTATTTTGCCTTTTTACGACGGTTTTACTTTTTCCGACACGCGCATAAACGGCGGTAACGAAACCGCCGTTAAAACCGCCGTTAAAGGCTTTAACGGCGGTTTAACATCCTTTAACGGCGGTAAAAAACCGCCGTTAATGCTCATTTTTGGCGTAGTGTTGACTCCTTTGCACCCTTGAGGCATGGTGCATGCCAGCTGTGCCAGCTGGGATGCACCATCACTCCTCTCTGTGCGGTTGATGGCTGTTTTGAGCCCTTGACCCCCTAATTCCTTCTAGAAGCTTGAACCCTTTGGCCAAGCTTCTTGGGGAAGCTTGGCCAGCTGTATTAGCTTCTCTAAGAAGCCAAGAACCCTTTGCACCCTTTGCCGCTTTTGATATAGCTTCTTGGAGAAGCTTGGAGTCTTTTTTTGCCTATATAAGCACCCCTCCTCTCCCATTGTTAGGGGTTGGAGCTTTTGAATCAAAAAAAACCAGAGCTTCTATATCTATATATCTGATATATCATCCTCTCTCTCTATATCTCCCTCTCTCTCATCCTTAGGGTGTGTTTGGAAGCCTAAAAGTGCATTTTGACCCTACTATTGCACTAATACACACACCATTACACCTTACTTCGAGTTTGAGAGGCATTGAGGGTTGATTCTTGAAGTTTTGGACTGGTTTTGGTCAGAGGAGGGTGGCTGGAGCCCCTGTTCTTGAAGTGTTCTTCAAGGGTGAGATTCTTACTTTATTTTCCCCAATCTTGCACTAGCTTTCTACCTGTCTTGCATGCTGATTTAAGCTTTGTGTATAACATGAAAGAGTCTTATATTTTGATGCTTAACATCTTTCATTAAGGGTGTTTTGGCATTGGGGGTCGAACTCCCCCTCTTAGGCCTCTTTTGGCCTATTTTGGTGCCTTTTCTCTAAGCCTTGTTTACTTTGTTGTATTAGTCTTCTCACCACTGAAATCCAGTGGATTTTCAGTAGTGATGAAGTGATTTTGAGGTCTTGTGTAGGGGAGGGACACCCCTCTCCCTTTGTGTCTCATTTGTTCTTGCTTTTGGCTCATAAAGGTAGCATGCATGCTTAGTTATTTTTTGTTCCATTTCAGAGGTTTTTGGGGATATTTGGTTGTATTATGCCTCTGTTTTTGGTTGGTTTGATGGTCCATTTCATGCATCATATGCTTGCCTTGTAATCCCTTGTTTTGGCCTAATATGCATCATGTTATGAGTTGACATTTTAGCATGATTTTGGCTTGGTTCCAAGAAGGTCTTAGTCATATTTTGCCATGTTTAAGGTCTGACCTTAGTTGTCCTTGCCATATTTGCCATGTTTGGTATAGTCTCTTAGTATTTTTGGCTTGTGAGCTTGATTGTGTGGGTCACCAACATGCTTAGCATAAGCTTATTATCATCATTTGGCATCATTTGATATCAGGTTTCAGTCCATATAATGTGGCCTTACATTGTCCTTTGTGTCTCTTTTAATGCCTGGAAGTGTTGTGATTTCATGCCTTGAAATGTGCATTGTGTATGCCTATGTGTTTGGATCATTTGGGATGCCATGTGTGTGAGTTTTGGAGCTCATTTTGCATGCTGAAATTCTGTTTTTGGTTGTATAGTTCATGCCATGCTTGTTTGGGTTAGTGGTAGTAGAATGCCCTTTGTTGTGCCTTAGCTTTGGGCCCCTTTTGACTTGCATGTTTGTAGTGCATTTTGTCCATCACTTGAGGCACTTTTAGTCACTGTTTTGGGGGTGTTTGGAGATCTCCCATTTTAGTCTAAGTCCCTTCTTGGACATGGTTGTATGCTTGACTTGTTGCCTCTAATTGCATGCTTGCATTGTACCATATTAGCATTGCATGATGAGTTGCATTATAGCATTGCATGTTAGGAGCATTGTATACTTAACATGATAGGTTGCATCACATTTGACATGTTTTGCATCTGAGCCTCTTGTTCCATTTTCGAGCCATGTTTGCATAACATACATTGCATTGCTTGGTTTGGGGTGTCAAACCTAGCGCGAGGGTTGAGAGGTGTTCATACTACAAGTGATGTAACACATCTCAACTCTCGGTCACCGAGGCCCTTGACTTTGACATGATAGGGTCTTGGTCCTCATTTGTGTGTTGCATGCATTTTACATTAAATGGCAAGTTTGGTCCCTTAGGCTATCATGCACAATTGATGGCCCAAGGATCAAGGGCCCTGCTCCCATGAGTTCAATACATGATAGGGAACATGACCATGCTTACATGTGCTCGAAATTCTATGCCATGCACTACCTGTCCTCTGTTGCTGTCAAAACTGTTTTCTGCAGGAAGTTTTTGCCGACCGGCAACATTTAGTGCCGACCGGCCATTGGTGAATGGCCGATAACTTCATCAGCAGCCGATGGAATTTTACCATGGCCGGTGGTCATTTCCTTTAGCCGATGGTGTTCTGCAGTGTTCATAGAAGATACCCTGGGACTTTGGTAGTCTTCAGAGAAGCAAGGCAGTGAAAACAGGGGCAGTAGTGCTATGGCTACGGGTTTCCGGGCAAGATGGATCAAGCATGCATCATTCGCGCATCCCGAGGCAGGGCTGCGACCATCTCTATTCTGCATTTAATTTGTTAAATTAGAGGATCTGTAATTAATTCAGTATTATTTATTCGGGCTGTATTATTCTTTCGATCCCTCCGAGTGAGGGTGTATTTGTAATAAGTGTGCGTGGGTGTGTGTATGTCTTCCAACCCCACGTCTTTCTTTCTTTTTATTTACCTGCTTACAATGGTAGACTAGGGCATATTTAAATTAGCATACCTTATGCAATGCATGCGTGCATCCATGCATTTGTCTCACATGCACCGGGATTGGCACATCATTCTAACTGCATTTGTATTCCAATTCCAAATTGAATACGTGCCAGTTGCAGCATTTCACATGCCATCTTTAGAATAGCCGAGCCTATTGTAGTCGCATCTTGTATGCGTTGCATTAGCCATCTTAACATGAACTAGGATCATGCATGATTACTAACTAGTTTCTATTTTGGCACGGAGTACTAGGTAAGCTTTTATGCTTTAGCATATCGCATGTGTATGAATGTTGCCATAATAGTATGATTACCATGAGGCTAGCTGCTTATGTGATATAACTGCTTGAATGCCTGTGGATGAAGGTCGAATTACCTAAATTGGGATAATACATTAAAACTGCGAGTTTTAAGCCCACTAGATAGTGGCAAAACCATCTTTTCTAAAGCCATTTGAGGGTGGCAAAACCTGTATTTTAGCCTACTTGCAAGTAGCAAACCATTTTCAAAACAAACATAAAATGTTTTGTTCCACTTTAGGCGATTTGGTCTATATTTGTTTCCTGTGCGCATAATATAGTAATTCTAGGCTAATAACCGGAATAAGAACACATAACGTTTTCAAAATTGGATATCACAGTTAGTAGAGGCCGATCTTCGGATCGGGCGAGAGGGGGTGCTCATAGCTGACCTTCCCCAATCGTACCCAAGCTCCCGAGCCGAGGCAACTTTGGTGATGACGGACACGTGGCCTTTGGCACCGAGTCAAGGTTTCCTAAATTTCCCAAAATAAAATATTTAGGTGGCGACTCTGTATCTGGCAAAGCAATCCATGTATGGCACTTCTTTCGAAAAAAAAATCTATTTTCTCAAAACAATTTGCCGGATTTGGACTCTTTGGTTCAGATTAAGAACCGTGACACAAATTGAGTCTGAACTGTAGTGAGGCCCAAGGGCGCGTGTACAGGTGGCAGCAGGTCACCTGGATAAATACATTGAAGGAGGGACGCAGCCAGCCCCCCAGGACCACAATAACCCCAACGGGATGCCAATCGACGCCCCACCTCAAGGCGTAATTAATGTGATACATGGAATCTTTGAACCTGAGCGTGTATGCGAGCTCAGAGGGTCAATCAAGAAGGCTGAGCACTTAAGGGAGGTACTAAGTGCACAACCTTCCATCCAAAAGGGGAAGATAGAGGACACGAACATCATGTCTTTTTCAGATAGAGACTTGGCGAGGATATATTGTCCCCACAATGATGCCCTGGTTGTCACTCTTCGAGTCAAGGATTTTGATGTCAAGCGGATTTTGATTGACCAGGGTAGTTCATGCGAGATAATGTATTACGAAACATTCAAACAATTGAAGCTACAAGACAAAGACTTGGCACCTGCCGTATCTCCCCTGATTGGACTCAACTCAATGCCAGAGTGGCCAGTCGGCAAAATAATTCTTCCAGTTAGAGCAGAAAGCGTAACGAAACAAGTGGAGTTCTGTGTATTGAAAGTCCCTTCCACTTACAACATCATCTTGGGCAGAACATGGCTGCATGCCATGCGATCGGTGGCGTCATCCTACCACCAAGTAATGCGGTTCCCTAACGAAACCGAGGTAATTGAAGAGATCTATGGAGATCAGATTATGTCCAAACAATGCTTTGTCACGGTGAATGGCAGCCGCGCTGCCAAAGGATATGTTCATTCGGTGGAAGAACTTGAGAACAATGAACTGTTCGCAGACGTCGGCAAAGCAGCTAATCAAAAAGCGGTGGAAGACTTAGTAGAAGTAAGAATAGATGAAAAGAACCTGGATAAGTTCTTTTTGCTCGGTTCGTCGTTGTCCAGCACTGAAAGATTAGAGATCTTGGAATTTTTGACCTCTAACATCGAAGTGTTCGCCTGGACACCATACGACATCCCAGGCATTGATCCTAACTTCATCTATCACCAACTCAATGTCCACCCATCAGCCAGACCAATCATTCAGCGCACACGCAGATCGGCACTCCACCACGCCGAAATAGTGGTGGAAGAAGTAGGAAACCTACTGGAGGCAGGAGCAATCAGAGAGGTGCACTACCCTAGATGGATCTCTAATACGGTGGTAGTGCCAAAGAAGAACGGCAAATGGCGTGTCTACGTCGACTACAAAACAATCAACAAAGCATGCCCAAAGGACAGCTTCCCCTTACCACGGATAGATCAACTGGTAGACCTAACGGTAGGGCATAACCGACTTAGCTTTCTTGATGCGTACAGAGGCTACCATCAAATCGCCATGTACGAACCAGACCAAGAGGTCACGCCCTTTACAACTCCAAGAGGATTGTATTACTACAAGGTCATGCCCTTTGGCCTAAAGAACGCAGGGGCAACATTCCAACGGATGGTCACCAAGATGTTTGAACCATTGTTAGGCAGAACAATGGAGGCTTACATCGACGACATGGTGGTCAAGAGCAAGGATGAGAATGACCATCTCAAGGACCTAGGTGAAATGTTTGAGATCCTGAAGAAGCACAAGTTGCGCCTCAATGCGTCCAAGTGCGCGTTCGGTGTAGGATCTGGCAAATTCCTGGGCTTCCTGGTGACCAACCGGGGTATAGAGGCAGACCCCTCCCAGATCAAAGCTATTCAGGATCTGGAGAGGCCTAACTCAGTAAAAGAAGTGCAACATCTTACCGGCATGGCAGCTGCACTCAACCGATTCATTAGGCGGTCGTCAGACAGACTACGACCATTTTTTCAAGCATTAAAAGCCAAGTTCGAGTGGGATGAAGAATGCGACCGCACTCTGGAAAGCTTGAAAGAGTACATGTCTTCTCCACCACTACTTGTCACCCCAATACCTAGAGAAGAACTCTTCCTGTACTTGGTAGTCTCACAGCACGCAATTAGCGCAGTGTTGGTCCGTGCGGAAGGAATCCAACATCTACCTATCTTTTATGTCAGCAAGACATTACTGAGCGCCGAAACAAGGTACTTGCCACTGGAAAAACTAGCCTTGGCTTTGATGATGGCCTCAAGGAAGCTGTCGCACTACTTTCACGCCCACACCATAGTCGTCCTCACAGCCTTCCCATTAAAAGCTCTTTTTGAAAGGGCTAACTTTTCTAGGCGAATCTTGAAGTGGGCAGTAGAGTTGGGATAGTATGACATCAAGTTTCAACCCAGGACCGCGATAAAGGCTCAAGCTTTGGCAGACTTTGTTGCAGAATTCACCCCAGGAAGTCATCATATCTGCCCAGTCGACCTGACTAAAATAACCGACCTAGGGATGGAAATTGACGTCAGAATAACGCAACCCCTGGTGCAAGTTACCCAGTCAGGTCCCAAGGCAGACCAGAGTGAAGTAAGGAAGGAAGAAGAAAACCATACTACACCAAGCCGAGACTCACCAACAAATAAAGACTTGGTACAATCAGATAGCGAGGGGCAGACAGCAAGCATGGATCTTGAAGAAAACACCAGCATTCTGGACCCCAAGGCATCATCTGATCCCTCCACTTGCTGGAAGTTGTTCGTTGGAGAGATGTGGAAGCTCTTCGTGGATGGAGCATCCAACCGTCATGGAGCAAGGCTTGGCATAGTCCTCATCTCTCCAGACGGCCTAGTAGTGGAGCAAGCAGTCAACCTTGGCTTCCCAGCATCAAACAACGAAGCGGAGTATGAAGCGCTTCTTGCAGGCCTCAAATCAGCAATCTACATGAAGGCCACCGAGCTAATGGTTTACAGCGACTCACAGCTGGTGGTAAACCAAATATCTGGCGACTACGAAGCAAAGGATGACAGGATGGCCAAATACCAAGCGTTGGTCAGAACAGAGATCAAGAAATTTGAAGTGGTGCGGATAGAACAAATCGGTAGGGAGGAAAACAACAGAGCAGATAAACTAGCAGGCTTTGCTTTAATGGCAGATACTTCCATCCCTTATCCATTAATAATCGACTACCTACCTAGACCAAGTATTGAAGACCCCGTAGCAGAAGAGGTATGTCGCGCCGAGCTAGGCCTTTCTTGGATGGATCCCATCGTCCTGTTCTTGAAAGACGGCATCTTACCAGAAGAAAAGAAAGAGGCCAACAGAATAAGAGCAAAGTCGCAACGATTTTGGCTCTTCCCATCTTTGGCATTGTACAAGAAATCATTCTCAGGACCCTACCTAAAGTGTGTTCATCTCAGCAAAGTTGAAGCGTTTTTGTTCGAAATACACGAAGGCGTGTGCGGAAGCCATCAAGGAGGAAGATCGTTAGCTTACAGAGCCATTTTGCAAGGATACTGGTGGCCATACATGTAGGCAGACTCAGAAAAGTATGTAAAGAAGTGCGAAAAATGTCAGAAGTTCGCACACCAAATACATCAACCTGCCAGAGAACTTTTACCCTTAACCAGCCCATGGCCCTTCGCAATGTGGGGCTTGGACATAGTAGGACCACTTCCAACAGCACCAGGCAACAGGAAATTCTTTCTTGTAGCAACAGACTACTTCACAAAATGGGTGGAAGCAGAAGCATTGGCATCAATCAAGGAAAAAGACGTGAAAAAGTTCGTCTGGCAGAACATTATCACTCGGTTTGGCATACCAAAAGCCCTAATATCAGACAACGGCACTCAGTTCGACGGCAAAATCTGTAGAGGCTTTTGTGAAGAGTACAAGATAGAGTTCTACAATTCTACACCGGCATATCCCCAAGCAAATGGTCAGGAAGAAGCATCAAGCAAGGTAGTCTTGGATGGATTGAAGAAAAGATTAGAGAAAGCCAAAGGGAAATGGGCAGAAGAGCTCCCTCATGTTTTATGGGCTTACCGCACCACACCTCGGTGGTCAACATGAGAAACTCCATTTTCCTTAGCCTACGGTATGGAGGCAGTAATCCCACTAGAAGTCGGCCTCCCCACAATTCGAAGCGAGAATTTTGATCCAAACTTGAATGGCGAAGCCACAACATTAGAGCTCGACCTTGCAGAGGAAAGAAGAGACAGAGCACTGGTTCACATCGCCTCATACCAACAAGAATTGTCCAGAAAGTATAACAAGACAGTACATCCAAGGCAATTCAAGATCAGAGATTGGGTACTGCGCAAAGTAATGGGAAACACCTTGGTACCGGAAGATGGCAAGTTAGGGCCCAATTGGGAAGGACCTTACAAAGTGGTTAGATTAGCAGGAAAAAGGGCATACCACTTGAAAGATGAGGACGGCAAAGCTATTCCCAGGCCATGGAACACTGCCAATCTCAAATTATTTTATTTTTAACTTTTTTCAAGCATATGTAATTTTCCTTTTCCTTTCTCAAATAAAACAAGTAGATTCTTTCTCAATATAAATTGTTTTTTCTGTAAAAGATAGTTTTTTAGGAACATTATAAACTTAGAGGTTGGCTGGATTAAACCAACACCCCTTCTAAGCCCAGGATAAGGATCCAGGCTGCAGGACGTTTTGGTCGGAATAACCAAACACTTTACTCTAGTTTGGCTGGAAAAAAACCAACCTAGAGGTTGGCTGGATTAAACCAACACCCCTCCTAAGCCTAGGATAAGGATCCAGGCTGCAGGACGTTTTGGTCGGAATAACCAAACACTTTACTCTAGGTTGGCTGGAAAAAAATCAACCTAGAAGTTGGCTGGATCAAACCAACACCCTTCCTAAGCCCAGGATAAGGTTCCAGGCTGCAGGACGTTTGGTCGGAATACCCAAACACTTTGCTCTAGGTTGGCTGGAAAAAACCAACCTAGAGGTTGGCTGGATTAAACCAACACACCTCCTAAGCCCAGGATAAGGATCCAAGCTGCAGGACGTTTGGTCGGAATAACCAAACATTTTTCTAAATTGGCAAGAATAACCAATTTAGAGATTGGCTGGATTAAACCAACTCTTTTACTCTTCAGCCGAAGTAAGGATATCAGCTAAAGAGTGGTTGGCTGGATTAGACCAACTCTTACTACTCTTCAGCCAAAGTAAGGGTCAAGACTGAAGAGGCTAGAAAAACTAACTCTTATTGTGCTTCAACCGAGATAAAGATCTAGGCTAAAGCGGTTGGCTGGTATAGCCAGTCTGATTACAAAGCTACAACCGGGATGAATTATCTCAGCGAGAGAATGCTTTACTTCATTCAAATTACAGTAAGAGACCAAGCATAAACAAGGCATTCAACCGAGGTAACAGTTAGAGCAAAAGAAGTTTTTCATTGAAAGGCTCAAAGCAAATACAAAGGAGGGGCCCCAGCTTGGTTACATTTGTCCAACAAAAAAAAAAAAAAAAACAAAATCAGTTAAAAAGGTCATCAAGATCAGCATCAGCATCAATATCAACCCGAAGCCCGGTTTCAGACTGAAGTGCGGTCTCGGTTGGGAGCTCGGTGTCTAATGGAAGCACGGTATCAATTGGCAGCTCGTTAGACGGGCCTTCAACCGTTGGCTCCAACCGAGCTGATTGATCGGCAGGTTCATTGACAACCGGGGTATTATTGGGCTCAGTGTCATCATCATCATCTGAACCTTGAAGAAACTATTGCTGAACGGACGCAACGTACTTCGCCAGTGAGCTCGGTATGAAGTACTGAGGAGAATTGTAGACCTCGGTCTCAGGCTCACAACCGAGCTGCACCACGGCTGCCCTCCAACTGCATTTGAAGAATAAATCTTTGGCAGCCTCACATTGTTGGATATAGAGGGCCTCCCCCTCCTTAAAGCCTTCAGTATTTGCGTCATCTGCCTTCTTTTTTAGCTCAGCGATCTCTGCGTTTTTCTTACCCTCGAGCTTGGCTAGCTCACGCAGGTATTTGTCTTTGATCACGGCTGCAGCCTTTTGTTTCTCTGCTTCAGCCGAGCTAACGAGTCCGATCAGACGACCGTTCTCTGATTCTAGCTCGGCTATTCGCTTCCTGGCTTGTTCCAACTCGGCAATTTTTTCCGTTACTTCGGCCAGTGCTTGCCTTGTAGTCTTACGAAGCTCTAGCACACGCTTATGAGCGATGTGGCTCTTCTGCATGGCCTGCAAACAGAGGGGGAGACTTGTAATCAAGCCGAGATGAAAGATGTGCAAATTAGAAAGGCAAACAGAAGAAGCTAGTTACAAGAACCATAGATTTCGTGGCCGAACGAATGGCCCTTAGTTCGGTCAGATGTTGGTGGTGTTCCATGTCTGCTGGAAGGCAGACACTCTTGGCAAGGTTGAATGCCATTAAGTGATCTTTTTCAGCGACCATTGAGTCAGTGTCCTGAATATCTCGGTTTTGAAATGTAAGTTTGGGTGCCCACTTGGAGGAGCTGGCTTGGTCGGAGCGTTCCGGTTGCGGGCTCGGTGGAGGGCTTTGTGGAAGGGTGGTCTTGTCTTCATCAACAAGGCGTTGCTCGGTTGGGGTAGTCCGGGCACGCTTGCTTGGGCGAGATGAGGAGGGTTGTTGAGATGAAAGGGCCACCACGGTTTCCTGGGCCTGGTTCGGTGGTGGTACTTCGGCTTGGTTTGTTTCGATTAGAAGGGCCCTTACTCTGTTCCTCTTTGCCATTTCTTCTTCGACAGTCAGAGGGACTAGGTTGATTTGAGGCAAGTTGGGGTCCGGCTCAGGGGAGGCTTCTAGTAAAAAATCTGTTACTTTGCCTTTTCGTCGACTGCTGTATCTATACGTCGGTTCGACGTTTAGTAGCTTAGCCCAACTTCTTTCGGGGTATCGTAGTGCGGCACGAAGTACGCCTAAGTTGGGGTAGCTATACAGTGATTTAAGGTGGGCTGAATCTGCATAAAGAAGACAACTGTCAGTTCGGTTGAGGAATAGAAAACCGAAATAAACAGAAGCATGTAATGAAACCGAAGTAATTATACCAGGGGTTCCTTTATTCCAATTTATACTGCAGCCTAGGATCTGGGCTTGGTGGTCTTCAAAATTGCCAGATACCTAGAAAAAATCATTGTCATTTAAGTCTTTATCCGGTGTGTCCTTTATTATTTTCTCACGCCGACGTCGTATTCTTAGTTAATAGACCCAGCCATCTTCTTTTGATCCTAAGGAGTATTGATGGAAGAGTTCGGCTAAACCGAGGTTAATACCAGCTCGACGGTTTAGCTCGGCTATACCATTAATTATGCGGTATGAGTTTGTGGAAAGCTGGGTTGGGTATATCCTAGTTTGCCTAAGGAATTAACAAAGCAAGGGTTGAACAGGGAATCGTAGTCCGGTCTCTATTATGGACAGGAGGGTAAAGGGTACAAAGCCTTGGTTTCCCCATGGTGTGATATCTTGTTCGGCTAAGGTGAGATGGACGTCGTCAGGAATGTTATACTCCCTTCGGAATTCGGCTAGGCCACCAGGTGTTTCTACTAAAAACCTATATTTACCCATTTTGTCTTAAGTTATGAATAAATTATACTGTGTTAGCTTGGTTGCGGAAGTGGACTGAGTGGCTCGGTTGAGCGCTCAAGGGAATGCCTGGGCAACCTAAAGTCTGCAAAGTGAAAAAACAAAGGTGTTAAGCACAGACCGTTGGACCGTGCTGAAGAGAAATAAAGGCAACATATATCAAGTCTTAGTTCGGCTATGTGGCATACTAGGGGTTTGTTGGTTTGGTTTGGGCGAGCGGTTCAGTATCTCGGTTAAAAAGAAGGTTTTGTTAGACCAGATGAGCTTCTAGGGGCAGCCTTCTTAGTTCGGTCTAAAACTAAGAATGCTGGTTTGGCCCCGAGACATAGCTCGGTCGAAGTTGAGGTTTCCCCAGTACACTAATTGCAGACTTAGTTCGGTTTGTTATTTCGGCTAGGATAAATCAAAAGATGGTTTGACTTATTGAAACTACTGGAATAAGCATAAAGTGCTAGTTCGGTTAAGTAGTCTGATAGAGTGACATCAACTACAAACAACTTTTTAGTTCGGCTATACCATGATTTTGGATCAAAATCAATGGTTTCTCAGATTATTCATGAAGATTGGAGGTTCTATTACATGGTTCTTCAACGATAAAAAGGTAAATGTTTTGAAAAAACATACAAAATACAGATATTATAAAAGCAAGTGCGAAAACAACAAAAACAAGGCAGATTTGTGATGCTTACCTGATGAAGATCAAAGAACCTAGAGGATAGGAGCAATGACAGCAGCAAAACACGAGCTCTTTTAGAAAACGAAGAACAGAGTAAACTCAGCAAAGAAAGAGAAGAGAAAGTGAATAGTGTGGTGAGTGATTCAAAGACGAAGGGTTTTTTGTTTTGAACAAGGTTTATCCAAAGGCGGGAACTGTTCAAATTACGCGAGGTACGAGGGCGGCATGGCAGCTGCCTTCAGCCAATGAGGGCATGCCACGTGTCATTGGAATAAGAAGCGATTCAGTTGCTGTGATTGAAGGGACGTTTTGACCGGACAAGCTGAGCCCAGTATGGAATTTAGCTCGGCTGGAAAGGCTAAAGGGTTTTAGCTCGGCTGGATAGGCTTAAAGACTTTAGCTCGGCTGGATATGCTTAAAAACTTTAGCTCGGCTGATAGACAGGTAATTCCTATCATGCTGTGCAGATGGAATTAAGGGGCAATTGAGAGGATAATTTACATGAAAATTGGGCCGAGCTAGGTAATGGGCCGTTATGGGCCGCTGTGCGAAGTGCTGAGTAAAATGGCCATAAAGTTACTCCGGTCTTGCAGCGGCGTGAAGTTACTCCGGTCCTAAAAGGCTTACGGTTAGTTCGGTCACCATACTAAAACTTATACCGGTCATAGCGCAGTACGTAGTCTAAACCTTACTAAAAGTTAGCTCGGTTTGGGCTTACTATGGTTTATGGAAGAGGAACGAAGGTAAGGGCAGTGAACCGAACTAAGGATAGTTCGGTCTATTCTGTGGCTAAGCACAGCCATGCTTACCTCGGCCACATTGGAGTCCGGCCATGGTAAAACCATTTCACTTGGTTTAAGTAGTGAGGGGGGTGTTGAAGGATAGGCATTATCTTTCAAGAGTATGAATCCTAGGAGGACTCTACATGGAGGAGTAAGAGTCCTACTTGGATTGTGCCACACGGGACCTATAAAAACTCACAAACATCACCTACGGAGAGGTAACACAATTTTGATTTCCGAATACACAGAGTTTTTGTTTACTTGTCTATTTTGCTGACTTAGGCATCGGAGAGGTTTCTGGCACACACCCGCCAACTAGCTCACGTTTGTGTTTTCAGGGAGTAAAACAACGTTATACGGAGGAGCGCAGACTTGATCAACAGGATTATATGAGAAGGTTTATTTCTTTCCTGTACAGGAACTAAAATGAATAGTAAAATAGGGAGATGAAGAGTTGTGATGATGGAATACGGTGGGTAAGTAATAAAATAAAGGAAGTGGTCTTCCTTCTTTTTTTTTTTTTTTTCGAACAAAGAGAGAGTTTTTTTTTTTTCTTTCTTTCTTGGGGAAGTAAGTTATTATAATTAAGAAAGAAAGATATATAATAAAATTTAATACACATCTTTTATGGAGAAAATAAAAATAAATTACTTTTTCAAAAGAAACAAAGAGAAAGTGAGGCATGGTTTGGCAAGTGAGTTTGGAAAGGTTTTGGGCTATTTTAGCCACAAAAGATAAAATAGATTATTTTAGTCACAACAAACAAAACATCACATCTAACTCATAATCATTATACTCTTCTCTCACAAAAAAAGTCAAAAAGTCAAAAAGCCCTTCCCAAACCAAACTTTTTAGCCAAGACTAAAATAGTCAAAAAAGCCAAAAAGTTAAAAAGTCAACTCATTTCCCAAACCAAGCATGAGGTATTTCATAGGATATATAGTGCATATTAGTGACTGTTGTACGTCTTGTGGGACTCATTTTAAGTTTTATTTTAATAATGTATAATAGTGATTGTTGTACGTCTCGTGAGACTCATTTTAAATTTTATTTTAATAATTTAAATTGATTATTTTATAGAGAATATTGAGTAGAACATATTTATAAGAAATTAAATTGATTGGACATTAATAGTACTTTTATTAAATTATATTTGTAAATAAAAAAAATGAATTATGAATATGATTTTAAGTATAAAACTAAATACAAATATAATTAGTTAAAATAATTATCAATATCTAATTAATTTAATTTTTTACATATATATTCTACATAATATTCTCTAAAATATAAATTATACAAATCATTAAACAAAAATATTTTGGAACTCTAATTTGTGAGCTCTAATAACTCTAAGGAGGGTGGACCGCACTTTGATGTAATGTTTTGGCTTTAATTTTTTCGGTGGTACTACAGACACAAATTAGTATACTAACTAGTGTATCAATACTAGTTGTAATATTATTATTAATCTCACTCATTATATAAATTATAAATACTAAATATTTTTAAAATTATATTACATTATCAATTGATATATTTAATTATCAAAAAAAAATTGATATATTAATTAATGCATATAATATTATAATAATTTTTTTTTAAACTACAAACTCCCTTGTTTTTATTTTTCAGAAAACACTTTTTAGAAAATTTTACTTTCTTATTTTTCGTGTTTTTTTGTTTTTATCAAAATTTTTTAATATTTTAAGCAATTTTTTTACTTTTTAGACACACCTAACATAAATACACCTAAAAAGTAAAAATATTGTAAAAAATTTTTTTTAAAAATTTACTAAATACCAAAAATACAAAAAAATACAAGAATTTAGTATATTTTTTATATTTTTATGTATTTATTAATTTTTAAAAATATTTTTTTACAAATTTTTTACTTTTTAGATACATCTAACTAAAGTACATCTAAAAAAATAAATAAAATATTTAAAATTTAAAAAATATTCACTAAAAATAAAAAAATTAAAAAATTCAATTTTTAAAAAATTTAACTCACAAAACTCAAACCAAATAAAGTTAATATAATTCCATTCAAAACTCTACTTTTAAAACTAGCAGCGGTAATCATTAAAATATGATCCACAACAATCACTCCTCACTGTTGTGTAGTAACTCGATATCCTATCTGACAAGATTGAATTGATGAGGTAGCCTATTAATAAAGTAGAATGAGAAAGAGTAGTAATTTGTTTTTTAGTGGGTGAGAAATAGTGATATTGATTAATGTAATTTAATGCTCCAACTAAATAATGCCAGGTAGAAGGATAATGTTATATATATTAATTAATAATAATATGATATAATTTAAATTTTTTTAAATATTTAAAATTTATATAATAAATAAAATTAATAATAATATTATCATTAATATTAATACATTATTTAATATATTAATCAATACATGTAGTATCAATGCATATATAATGGTTGATAAGTTGCAATCATTACACCAATACCTTGCCTGATTCGGTTTTTAAATCAAATCAAATCAAACCTTAAATCTTATCAAATGAGATTTATTACATGAATTTTTTTTTGAAAAATTCCTGGTAGCTCGAAAGATTGGCTCGAGTTTGGCTCGACAGCCCAAAACGACGTCGTTTTGGGCTGTCGTTTTTTTTTTTTTTCCTTTTCTTTCTCTTCCTTTCTTTCCTTCCTTTCTTTTCTTCTTCTTCTTCGTTTTTGTTGAACACAGGCGAGAGAAACAGAGGGGAAGAGGAGAGAGGGAGAAAGAGAGAGGAGAGGAGAGAAGGGAAGAGGAGACCGCCACCGCTGCTCGCCTCTGCCACCGCTGCTCGCCTCCGCCACCGCCACCGCCGCCACCGATCGTCGCAGCACCAGCGATCGCCGGCTCTGCCTCGCCTCCGCCCCCCGCTTCCAGCCCCAAATGTTGGGCCCCCTCCAGTTCCTCCTCCTTCCTCCCTTCCTCCTCCTCCTCCTCCTCCCTCCTCCTCCCTCCCCTGCTTCACCTCTTCTCTTCTTCTTCTTCTTCTCAGTTAGCACAAATTCGAGCCAAATTCGAGCCAGTAAATTCGAGCTACCAATCGCTATTGTTTTTTTTTCCACGCGGCCTTATAAAGGCTATTTCATTAATCAAATGAAGTAAATTCATATCTCTATTTGCAACGCTAACTAATATTAATGTAGATCTATTCCGTCCCCTAACACTTCTACCTAGTGTTATAATATCGCATCTATTCATTACCTATTCAAATTTAGGCCTTGTTTGGCATATACTAAAAAAGTTAAAAAGTCAAAAAGTCACTATCCTATTTAAGTCACATCATCTTATTTAAGTCACATCACCTCTCTACAACATCACTTCAAACCCAACCTATATTTCATAAAAAGTCAAAAAATACACTTATTTAGAACATCCCAAATCACCCCTTATTTTTTAAAGCCGTTATCAACCACTTAAGTAGGAATTTTGACACTTTGAAACCGCAGTCGACTGGCGAATTTCAATGAGCCTCTGGTCAAACCGGCTTTGAACCGGTCCATTTTTTCAGACGAATAATGTGTTAGAACGGCCCTAGTTGAAACATTACCTTTTTGTCACCATTTTCTTTGAGAACATATCTATATATACAAGAAAAAAGAAATTTTTAACCCATAAATTTTGTAGGAGTTTTAATGTTTTAATTTTTAATTTTTAATTTTTTAATTTAAAATAAAATTTTAGTATTTATTGATTTTTTTTAACTCATAAGTCTTTGACTTCTCCCATACATACTGTTACACAATTTTTAGCTTCTTCCATATAATATAGTTAGTGATAAAATTGTTAAATTATTTTTATAAAAAATCTAAAAAAATATAATTTGTATATTAAAAATATATCTAAAATAAATATAAATTTTTATAAAAGGTATGTAATCTATTTATATATTATATAAGTAAAAGGGGATTTCTAACCACAAATTTTGTGGGAGTTCTAATATCTTAAACTAAAATTTATAATTTTTTGATTTTAAATAATTAAAAAAATCTTCTATAGCTCTCAAACAAGAAAAATAAATAAATAAATAAAATAAAAAAATAATATGTCTTGATTTATGACTTTCAAATGGAAAATATATCAAATATATAAAATAAAAAATAGAAAGCATACTAATCCAATTCAAAATTCAAATTTGAGGGGCACTAAATATGAAAAATATTCCATTAATTTAAATTTAAAATTATAATTATTTATCCCATAATATATAAGTTTTAAATAATGATCTATTCCATTATTTATTTATATATCTATATATCTATATACTATTATAATTGTAAAATATTGTCATTTCATTAAGGTTGAAAGTTGTAATTCTTTTTTCTCATTTTTTTATTTTGTTTAATTTTTTTATTAATACGTGTTACAATATGATTAGTTTATAAATTAATTTTATATCCTTAAAATAAAATTTCAAATTTGGATTCTTACTTAAATTATGTTTTTATAATTTGAATGAAATCAATATTCATTCCTTAAATTTTGCATCTTTCATTATATTATAAAATAAAATTTCAAATTTAAATTCTTCTTCAAATTATATTATTACAATTAGAATGAGATTGATATTCACATGTGTCATAATGATGTGTCATAATATTATTGGTCTAAATATAATTTGTTTTAAATACATGTGTTCAAATTATTAATCGCTATTATTTTTTTTTGTTTTAAATTTTATATAAAAAAAATTTATATCCTTTTAAACTATAAGGACTTGAATTAAAATATTTTTTAATATAATTTTTTTTTAACCAAAGAATGAAACATAACTTTTTTAGTGCTTACCAAACATGGTGATTTTCTTAAATATTTTTTTTTAATCTCAATTGTCAATTAAAAAAAATTAAAATAAAGAATAAAGATATCTTAGGCTCAAATCAATAAAAAGTTACTTTTGCTAAAATAAATTAGAAAGAAACGTTTTTATTTATTTATTTATTTATTAAAAGTGATAGTTCGTTAAACTTTTTTTATTTAAAAAAAAAAAAGAGGTTATAGGTGTTAATTTATTATTCATCTAAAATTATTCTCAGATAAATGAAAATATCATATTAAATTTTCTTCTTACCTTTTTTTTATTCAAATACTTTTATTTTGTAAGAAATTTTTTTTCTATTTAATATTTTATTGTAATTTTTAAGTTAAAAAGGATTTCTAAAAAAATCATATTTAAAGTATACTTTTTTTTACTTTTTACGAAAATATGTACGAAAAATAGAGATGTGATGTGACTTAAAAAAAATAATTAAGTATATTTTTTTACTTTTTACAAAAGAATGTGTAAAAAAGTAATGATGTGATGTGACCCAAAAAACTAAAAAGATAAAAAAATGAGCTAATATGACACTTCCTAAACAACCATTTATTCAATGATCTCTTTCTAAAATGTGTATTTTTTAAATATTTTCAAAAAAAATTATGTTGGAAATCTTAAGTATATTGCTTTTTCTTTTGTTCATTAATATTAAACTTTTAATTAATTTTATTTATTATCTAAAAAAATAAATTAGCAAATAATTTATATATATAATTTTGTTTTGATTGCTCAGGTTATTTGTTGTTTCTGTCCAAGTCTACTCAAATTTAATTTGAATTTTCAAATTTCTGGGTAGATCCTCACTTAATTAAAAATTATATTGTTCATTCTTTAAAAATTTTTATGCCCGACTCAAGTTGCTTGGGTTGAGCTCACCTAAGTTTGCAATTCTAGTAAGGGGATTGAAAGTTACATGATTAAATTTGTGACAATTTAAAAAACAATAAATAAATTGTGATAAAATTGTGGAACTTAAATTGTAAAATTTAATTTTCTTTGTTTTCATAATTTGCATACAAAAATTTAACTATTTATATTATTTTGTATAAAAATATATTATTAATTTTTTACATGTCGTGCATAACGCGAGTTACCACTAGTTTTGTAGAATCATCAGGTGACTCTAACACCATCTTCGATTGTTATTTAAAATTGTCATCAAATTTGATGGAAAATAATTTTTTTTCCTACTCTAATGGTTTTATTAAATACATATTAAATTCAGAATTTCATTTTGTTTTTATCAAATTGAAGAATAATGTGTCTTTTATTAAATCACTATTCATTACCGTTGAATTTTCACTCCTAGATGACCATCTTAAGGCAAAAATTTATAAAAAATTACACTAGTCGGTCAACTAGCAGGTCATCTGTCCAATCGACCGATGGTTTGATAAAACTATAAAATCTTCAATTGGAATATTATATTAAAAAAACTTTGACTTAGGGTTGGTTTGGGATGTCCTAAAAAAGTGTACTTTTTGACTTATTGGTGGGTTTGGGTTGGGTTTGATGTGATGTGTTAGAGAGGTGATGTGATTTAAATAAGATGATGTGACTTAAATAAGATAGTGACTTTTTGACTTATTTAGTACATGCCAAACTAGCCTTTAAATTTTTATTCAAATTTAATGAAAAAATTAATACATCATTAAAAATGCCCTACAAGATCAATTGATGTCACATGATCTCGGCAGAGGCGTGCGACATTAACCATCGAGATAACACCAAAAGTCAAATACGGTCAATGTATGATTTTTAAGTTGTATATTAAAAATGTTTGGCAATCTGAATTTTTATGACTTGAATGTATTAAAATAATATCGTTTTATATTTAAAACGATATCATTTTAAGTGTTTTGAGCCATTCAAGCTCTATTTTTTCAGCCACCTAACATTGTTGTATTTGTAAAATAAAAAACTTTCTACATTGGAAAGAAAGGTCACCAGGGTCGGCCTGACTTTTAAATTCAAAACGAATGTTTAACACGGACTTTCATACATATTTTTTTTAAAAATATAATTATGTAACTAATTTTTGTTTTTTAGGTATTTGATAATACTCATAAAAAGGTTATTTTCAATATATATTTATTAAAATTTATTTAAATATATATTAAAGTTTACGATAAACAAAATGGCTAAAACAATCTAAAATGAAATATCAAATAAAAAGTAAATAGAATGTAACAAAAATTACTTAAATATCATCTTTTGACATTTTTAAATGTAAAGTCACTAATTTAGTTTGCATAATCCAACTTATAAGCCAAATAATTTTCGATGCATAAAATTGCTAGTTCATTTAATATTTCATTTGGCATAGGTGAGTAATGGTAAGATTTAATCAATTTAATTTGAAAAGAATAACTGTAAGCACTATAATTAATCATATTTTATATATAATCCATACATTTGAAAAATAATCATTTAATAATTTCAAACAATTCACTATATCAATTAATTTTAAATTATAACTGAATTTTGTTGAGACCTTTTAAATTCTAATGAGATTTTTTTTTATTTATAAATTAATATAATAATTAATAAAATTTTAAGACCTTTTTTCAAGTTAATTCTCTGGGCCCAAAGTGGCAGCTTTGCTAGCTTGTGTCTAAATCCATCCTGAAGGTCACCTAGAGAGGTTTCACCTAAGCTAATTAGGCAGGGATACAACTTGAATCATCTCAACCCGAATAATTAGATTACGACAAAACTTGGCACGCAAAACTAAGAAATTGTATGGGATGACCTAAATAAGTGTATTTTTTATTTTTTTATGAAAGGATATGCAGAAAAATAAAGAGATGATGTGATGGAAAAAAGATAAAAAAATAAAAAATGTGTACTTATTTAGGATAGCCAAACTTGGCCTAAATAAGCACTAGAGACTTGTGGAGAAGACGACTCTCAAATTGGATTATCAGTTTGAGGTTTCGTTTGGGATTATATTTTTTTAATGATTTTTTTTTATGTTTTGATTAAACTATGATGTAAAAAAAATAAGATTGTTAAAAGATATATTTTGGCTTTTCTTTGATTTTTTTGGTGAGAGAGAAATAGGTTCAAAGTTGAGAAGTGACTTTTAATCCACTTCCCAAAATAAATCTATATTTGGGATGACTTTTTAATTTTTTACAAAAATATATGTAAAAAGTAAAAAAATAATGAAATCTTTGATCTTTTTTATATGAGTTATTGGCTTTTTAATTTTTTTAATAATTTTTTTATTTTTAAATTAAAGAGTGATGTTGCGAAAGCCTAAGAGTTAGAATCTAATTTCAATTCATAAACACTGGTTTATATTTCTAGTTTTATGGTGCTTACAAATTTTTATAATGACTGTAGGCTGGAAATAAAGTAATCATTTTCCGAAAGTCCAGTTAGCCACGCTTCTTATGAGTAGAGGTGAAATTTGGTGGGGGCTTAATTCGAGCAATTCGAATTTAGTCTAAATTTTTTTAAGATTTGAATAAAATATTTTTAAATTTGATATGGGTTCGGGTAAAAATTTAGAAGTCCGAATTAAATTTGAACGGGTTTGGGCAAAGACGTCAAATAACTTGAGCAATTCGAAATCCGAATTATACATATATAGATATATAAAAATATTAAATATACATATAAATTATTAGCCATTACATGATATTAAAGTAATTTAAATTATTAAATCATATTGAATATATATTATTATATATACAAATAGCATAAAATCTTATTTTTTCTATTTCACTCATAAATTGTAAGGACTATTATAGCGGCATCTCTCTTACATTATATAAATTATTTGTTTTAATAGTATTAATGATTTTCTATAATAAAAAAAATATAAATAGAATCAAATTTTAATAATTTAATAATGTAACTGCCAAAAAAAAAAAATCATTTATAATTCGGGCAACTTGGGCAATTTGGATTTGACTCAGGTCGAGCTTGGACAGGCAACCTCGGGTTACAATTCAGGCCTGGGCGGGCCTGGACAAGTCTTAGCACAATTTGAATTGGGCTTGGACAACTTCTCAATTCTACCGAACTCGTCCAAATTATACCCCGACTTTTTAGTAAAGACCCATTGTCCGAAATAATGTTGTTTTATTGAACGGGACTATTGCAAAGTGTATCTTAAAAGAGTAATGTTATAGAATTTAAAAATTTTATTAAAATTTTTATTAAATATCTTACGTGAAACCCACTATGTAAAATATTTGATTAATTTTTTTTTAATATTTCTCATATTTTTTATTTTAAAAAGCGAATAAGCCTAATGCCCTATTGGAAACACCACACTGGGGTGTTAGAACAGACAAGCAATTGGCCGATGCGTTGCTTAGAGGGTCAACTGATGTATATTATTACAATATAAATTTTATTTTTGTTTATTTTTTAATTTTTATGTCTTTATGTTTTATATAATTAACATATTAATAATTATATCTTCATTATTTTATTTATTTATAGTGCTTGATGACTAGGAATTTGACATTTAGTTATGAATGTGAGAATATTATTATTACGAAGGAAATTTGTCATTTTAATATAAGAATTTATATATTTTTTATGCAATTATTTGTTGTTTAAAATAATTTGTCAATTTAGTATAGGTGATTTTAATATTTTTAATGAAACTAGTTAAAGCACATATGCAATGCGCGTGGCTATTTTGGTTTTAACCTATTTTGCCAATTGTAGCCGGTAGTGTTCATGAATTTAAGTAAAATTTTAAAAAATTTTGAGATCAACTTGTGCAGGGTAGTATCTCCATGTATATCATTTGAAAATAAAATTAAAGTTAGTTGAAGTAAAAAATATAAATTAAGGTGTGAATTAACTTATGTACAGTTGTCTACATTGCATAATCAAAATATAGGCATAAACTGTATGAAATTTGGACATAAACATCTAAAATTGTATATTTAAACATAATATAAGGTTGTGTGTCATAGCCATTAAAGTAACCAGTCAAATGTAAATGGAGATTTTTATTTTTTATTTTTAACTAATTGATAAAAAAAATATATAAATGTAGAAAAAAGAAAACTAAAGAAGTTATCCAAATTTAAAGCCATTACACAATAAAAATTTTAGAATTTTAAAAATGTGACAAAGTTCACACCAGACCGAGTTATACTCTTTATAAATAAAGTTTCACATTATGTAGGTCTCACTTATTGTAAGACATCTTTATCTCATTTTGTGTTTGATACTTTGTGCATTTAGACTTATTAGGATAATTCTATTTGTGTTCATCAAAAAAATCTTTAAGTACGTCCAATTTTTCAATATACTTCTATTAAATTATTTAGAATTATAATTTACTCTCAATACACCCTCTGTTTTTGTCCCAAATTATTCTTCAATGTACATTCAAATCTCAAATTACAACATTTTGAAAAATCATTTCAAAAACCTTTAAATAGATTTTTCATTACAGTTATTCATTTGGGATTTATTACTCTCTACTTGTTCTCTCATTCTTCTATTCCACGACCAGCCTAAAACTTTTTGTAGTGGTGTTTGTTTGTGTTGTTTGGAGTGAGGAAGAAAATGAGAAAATAATTGAAACTTATGAAGAGAGTTGAATATGAATAATACGTATAAGCGGTTTCAAAGTACTATGAGAAAATATATATATATATATTTTAGGATTTAATATGTAAATTTGTATTAGAGTATAATATGAATTAAAATTTTAAATTTTAATTGGGCATATTGAGTTATTATTTGAGTTCAAATAGAATCACCCAACTTATTGTTATAAAATAGGAAGAAATCAAAAACAATTCTTAAAGCAAATCCACAAGGCTTTTGGAATCATGAGCAAAATAATGCATACCGCTTGTTGAACAAAATTTATTTATTTTTGAATAAAAACTTTAAGATAAAGTTCTAACTTAATAGGAAATTTCAGGAAACCTGGATTTTTTTTTTTAAATTATAACAATCTTAACCCAAAGAAAAACAATCCAACTATAACTACCTTCAACACAAAATAAAATTAAAAAAATACCTTTCAGTCAAAGTTTCAAATGAACAATAATTTCATGGTTTGGCACAACTTCAATCTCTACAATGTGATAATGAATTAATGAAATTAAAGTGAAACACAATTCAAACAGATCGAATTCTCATAAATTGAAATTGAAAGTTAAATAAGGTTAGACACGCATAGAACTTTTATTTATAAATGTCAATGTGTGATTGAGATTTGTTTTGTACATATAGAAAAGTCTAGTTACTATGAAAATTTGTCAAAAAAATTGTCCTGAATCAAGAAGTATTGTTGAGATTTAATTAACATAATATGAGATATGCATGTAGAATGAATCCAAAGCAAGAAAATTGTCATGAATAAAGAAGTGTGGTTGAGATTCAATTGGTGCATGGTGGATCCACACGTAGAATGAATTTGAATTACACATTTTATATAAAATTCTAAATCCAATTATGGGTATCTTATTGATTTATATCGATAGAAAAAAGTTTGCAAGTAATAACTCTCAAATATCATCAAATCCTGTCATTTAATGGCTCCATGAGGACTCCCTTCTTTCCTATTGCTATTGTTAATGATATAATAATATAATATAATTTTTAATCTAAATACATTTAGAAACTAATTTATTTGTGTAATTTTATTATTATTTTTTAATGTTAAATATTATTATATTTTAAATACAAGAAAATATGAATAAAATACGAAAAATTAGTACATGTTCATATTTATTTGTTTTTAGTAATTTTTTCACAAATATTTTACTTTTTAATTATATTTAGATTGGATATACATCTAAAAAGTATTATATATAATATGAAGAAATTTCACTATCACTAATTACTAAGAATGAAAAAATATGAAATGAAATGAAATGAAATGAAAATAAAAAATATGAAAAACCCAAAATTGAAAATTTGTTTTAAAAAATTAAACCAAAGAAAGTTGTTATTTAGAATTTTGATCGCATACGTGGATTATTAAATGCAAAATATACAATTCTAAAAATCTAAACAAAAAGAAAGTACATAAAAATAGCTTGTGAATTCCTGAGATGCAATATGAAACCGGATGCGTCTCCCTCTATGTAGATTTGAATAGATGCATACAACTCTAAGATTTAACTCAAAATATTTATAGCATTTTTGTGTAGATTCAAACAAATTAATACAACTCTAAGATTCAACCCAAAATATTCACAACGGTCTAATCCATGATGGATAGTTGTAAATAATATGTACAACAGTAAAGAAATAGATAGAGGAAATAAGAAAGATTTTATAATTCAATCATCAATTCAAAAAATAGGGAGACAAATTTGTGTTATAGGACTTTTGAAAAGAGAGAAATAGAAAATTGATTATTTTTAATTGTTAAATACATAAATAAATGTTAGTGTTAATTTTAAGAAAAAAATAAGACAGTTAGTTTATATAGGACTTTGCATGACTTCTTTGCATGATGCAATCGTTGAATTTAAATCCAAAACCTTTGGGAAGATATTTTCAGGATACGTAAAAAATAAAAAACACTCAAACTTCTTCAGACTTTTAAAATTGTAGTAGATTATTATGGGGTTTTATAGTTGTCATTTTTTTGAGACGGCATCATCCGGTTGCAATAAGTGACATCCATTATATATGACAGTGAAATTCTGTCGCAATAAACAATTTTATTTGCGACAGTTTCAGGAAAACGCAAATTGTCTTTGTTCTAGAACTATTCGTGAGGTATAGTGGCGTCACCTGTGTATTTTTTGCCTTTTTTTGGACGCCAATTAATTTCTTTCGCAAATAATAAGTTGTTTGTCTTTGCAAATAAAAAGTGATGGAACTGTGCCATCACAAATACCTTTTGCAATGCCCTCTCTATTGCTTTGGCAAACGTTGCTAGCTGTCGCAAATAACCATTCACATTTTTTTTATTTTTTTTTTATTTTTTTTTTTTGCGACAGTATCTGCCGTGCAAAATCCGAATTTCTAGTAGTGATGATGTAGCAAAAATCCTGGGAACACATCGTATATATACATGGATTGCTAGTCTCTTGTTGAGCTTGACCTGTCAACACTCTTCCAAACTTAGCATCATTTACCACATTAGGGACTTTGCTGCTACCAGGTTTGCTTTCAGTTCTCCAAGCCACAACCCCATATATAATTAAACCAAACCAAGCCTTAAGTCCCGTCAAATAGGGACAACACCATATATAAATTTTTTAATTTTATTTCATGCAAATTACCTCTGAGATCCTTCTAATTTGCCTCTGGTATTTAGTCCTTTAAGTTTTCACAGGTTATCAATTTAGTGTAATTGATAAGATGTGTTAAGAAATTTAACAAAAAGTTAAAGGAAAAATAATTTATTCAAAAGGGAATGGATTATTCCAAGTGAAAGGAGTTTTGTCTCTTGATTTTAGTCCAATTTCTAAATATGTATTATTAATTAGACAAAAATGACATAATAAAAAAAAGGGTGGTGCTAGAGACCACTAATTTAGTGGCTCTAAACCCACCACTAATGAGGTGGCAAAACCAAAAAAAAGAAAAAGAAAAAAAGACACAATACAAACTGTGGCAGTGGGTGAGACCCATTGCCACATCACTAATGGTAGCTCTAATTAGAGTTTCCACTCATTTTCCTAAAAAAAATTCAAGAGTAAGAATGATACGATTAGAACTATAAAGCCAAATCAATATAAGAGACAAACTAGAGGGACAACAGGTGTAAATTGCCCCCTTTTTTGTGGGTAGGAAAGGGTGACCAGTTTGTCGCAACCCTCCATGGGCATGAGTTTAGTAGCCCTTACCCACTGCGAAGTTGGACAGGAGGGGCCTAAACAGACCCAACACCGCAAGATATTGCGGGAATCTGCAAATCTTCCCACAAAACCAACTTGAACCATGAGTATATGCTTAACTGTGCGCGTCCGAAGCTCAAAAAAAAAATCAAGGTTATTTATTCATATGGCTAGCACATGTTACAACCAAAAATGATGGCAACTAAACTGCAAAATATAAACCCTGCAAATTACAAGAAGACTAAAAAACACACAAAAAAACCTGGGTTTTTCAATCAAACAAAAGAAATGGGTTTTACACATGAGATCAATTCATTGACATCGTATACATGATTCATATCATATATGTATCATACATGTGCACCAATCCAAAAGCTTGTGGTGAAGTTTCCCAGGGATGTTGATCAGCATATAAGTTGTACGATAGAGGTGGTGTTGGCTCTGAAGGAGTAGAGAGAATTGAAAGATAATGGAGGAAACAGAACAGGAAGGTTGAGATGGGTACCATTTTTTTTTGGCTCAACAGAGATAGTTTTGTTGTGTGTTTGGCTTATTATGTGGAATTCTCCTCTTGCCTTTTCTTTTGAAGGGTTAATCAAGTGCTAGTTGCTTGAGTTTGTAATGTTGCTTGGCTTTGAAGTTTGTTCTCTGTCATTGCTTCTACTAGTAGGATAAGTGTTTCAGACGGTGAATTGTGTTTATCGAAAACCTAGCTGGGCCATGAGAGACCTTTGTGATATCATTGGTTCTACAAAAGTTGAAATCCATGTTCACCGATGATGGCTCATAATTTTCTTTAAATAAAGGCTTAATTTATGGTTATCTTAGCTTCTGACGAGGCTCATCAATACTTGGTATACCTTCACTCCAAAAAAAGGAAAAAAAATAGGAGTGTTCAGTTTGTATTTTGAGATAAATTGTTAAAAAAAAAAAATTTGGAAAGAGAGTTTAGAAATTTTTTTTAATTTGTTTGACTGTATATTTTGAAAATAGTTTTAGAGTTTGGGAGTCCTGAATAATTTGATATTTTGTTATAGTTGAGTAGAAGTGTGTGAGAGAAAAAGTGATTGAGAAGAAAATAGGAAAGAGAAAAAGTGATTAATTGATGTGTAGGAGAGAGAAAGTGATTTTGAAATTTTTTTTCAAAAAATTTAAACCAAACAAAATTTTTAAAATTTTTCTAAAAGATTGTATCTTGAGATACAAACTAAACAAGTCCAATAGTTTCATTTAGGATACCTCTATTCTCCAAAAGGTTTGGATTCCCTCAAGTATGTGATGGGACTGAAGGGTGCTATTGGGCTTGTGAAGACCCACTATAGATCCCGTTTTGATAATCTGAATCGTGTAATGTGTAAAACTCATCGAGTACTATATGCTTGTGAAAAATCACGTTGATTGAATATAGATAGTTACATGATCAAATTAGTTTTGTATAAAAAAAGAATGGAATGTGAAAAAAATAAACAATTGACATAAATTTGATCCAATGAAATAATTATTGATATCCAATCAACGTAATTTTTTGCAACTATATAGTACTCGATGAGTTCTATACATTAAATGATTCGGATTATCGAAACGGGGACCCATAGTGGATCTCTACGGGCCCACCATTACCCTCCAGTTCGTGATCTCTTCTCCAAATAACAAAAATAAAAAGGGTAAATTATAAATGCACTCCCTGAGATTTGCTTAAAATACAGATTGTTCCCTATAGTTTGAAAAATTACAAATACCCCCTCATTAGAATTTTTTATGTAATAGAATTAACTAAAAAAATGAAATTCATAATTGCTCTTCTATACAATAATAAAATTACCTAAATTATTAATTAAAACATATTTTTAACATCATTAAAACTGTTAATTGATTTGATGATTTATTAATAAAACTAGCAATTTGTTATGAAATTAAAAACCTCAGGGGGTGGAATGTAATTTTTAAAATCACAAGGGGCGATTCATATTTTAATCAAATCTCAAGAGTGTACGTTTGGAGTCTAAGGGTATGTATAGTTTGTGTTTTGAGATAAATTTTTTTAAAAAAATTTGGGGAGAGTTTAGATATTTTTTTTGTTTGTTTGTTTGGTTATATATTTTGAAAATAGTTTTGGAGTTTGGGATGGTTTGATATTTTGCTGTAGTTGAGTAGATATGTGTGTGAGAAGAAATGATTGAGAAAGAGAGATGAGAGAGACAAAGTGATTAATTAATGTGTAAGAAAGAGAAAATGATTTTGAAATTTTTTTCCAAAAAATTTGAAGCAAATAAAATTTTAAAACTTTTTTCTCAAAAATTATAACTTGAGATACAAACTAAATAAGTCCTAATTCATCGTAACTCAGAGAGCAAGGTTGCCCCAATATTCTAAGGGTCTAAAGCAACATCTCAAATGAATTTTTTATATATAAATAATACTTATTATTTTTGATAAATTACATTGACCTCCCTAATACTTATTATTTTTGGTAAATTACATCGACCTCCCTAATATTTGAATAAAATACAGCAGGTCCTATAATTTTGACATAATTACATTGGACTCTCTAAAAAAATTAATTTATATAACACTTAAAGTCATTTTTATCAATAATTCATTAATCATTTAAATACACACACACACATATATATATTATCATATATTTTACACAAGAATGTATATGATTTAATGTTTATATTTTTGTCTTTATACTGTATTGGCTCGGGTGTCTTTAGCTTTACTAAGGAAGGTTAATGTAATTATGTCAGAACTATAAAGCTTGTTCAATTTTTCATTTTATATAATTAAACAGATTTTATTTATTGGGTTTTATTTTGTTGGGCTTTTAGAAAAGTATTTTTGTTTCCTTGATGCAAATTTTTGGACAAAGAATGTGTGATATTCATCTTTCAACGACAATATTTATTTTTCCATGCTTTGGATAAGGAGGTTATTTATTTATTTTGTGTGTGTCTTTGTGTTGAGCCATAGGGTGGGGACGTTTATTATTTTGCTGTCTTTTTTGAAGTTTTTTTTTTTTTTTTTTTGTATGCGTAAAAATTTGGGATCTTGAAAAAATTGACAGTTTTATTCTAATTTTGAAAACAAAAGATTATAAAATTAAGAAATTCTAGGAAGGAGTGTTTTAGTCTAATTCTTTTGCACCAGCGTAGGGCCTTCATAGAATAGTTTAACTTTCAAAGGCTTTTGTTAACTGGGTAAACGGAAGGACCAATGGACAGCCCATTTTGTCCAATCCAACTCAATATTTTTAGGATTTGAGGAAAAAAAATTACTCACAAGTTTAAGTTGCCCTGAGATTTTATATTCATTTAATATTAAGACTGAGTTTAGGATAAAGAGTTTTAACTCAGTCTGACCCACCAATCTATAAAATATTAATTATAATTTTATATTTTTTTTAGTTATAAAACAAAGTAATATATATAAGACAAATATATAGTACTTTTTTCTAGGATTTAAATTAAAGCATTTGCTAAAAATTATATTTATTTGACAATTAAATTTGTTAGCATTCCAAATTCAAATAATAAATAAAAATATCTATATATTTAATATCCACTCAAGATAAAAATAAATAATTAATAATTCATGCATAATTGGTTAAGTGGGGTAGGGGTGCAAATTTGACCGGCCCAACTCACCCAAATTGGGTTCGGGTGATCTATGTTGAGCCATCCGAACTCCTATCAAAATTCGTGTCGGGCGAGCCCACGGGTCAAAAAATTAGGCCCAGGCCTAGGCCCAAGGAGTATTTAGGCCTTGGGTTGGGTTGGGTTGGGCTGGGTTGGCAGGCCTGAGCCTGGGCGGGTCTGAACATTTTTTAAAATTTTTTCTATTTTTTTCACTAAAATTTTATTCTTTTCCACTAAAAATGACGTTAGGCCTTGGGCGAGTCGAGCCGGGCCAAGCTTCAAAATGACGACCCAAGCCTAGGCCTAGGCTCTTGGGCTGGGCTTGGGCCCAGGTCCACCTCAGGCCGTGGGCGAGTTTCGGGCCGCTCACGGGCTACGGGCCATTTTTATATGCCTAAGTGGGCGGCATTGAGATTTGAAATTTTTTTTTTTTTTTTTGGGGTCGAGGTTGGAATGACTAAATTAGGCCTAATATGAAGCAAGACTTTGAACAACACATATCTTCTTATTATATAGTGCAAGTCTAGCCAGAACCTAGTCCGGCCCAAGGTTTGTCCACCCTAGTCAAGAGCTTGTGGTTCCTTGGTTTTGCAGAACTTCAATTTCTTTTTGGGTAATTACCAGCTAGTCTTGTAAAGTAGACTGAAATACTATTAAAGTTTATTGACTTTTTAAATGCATTGATAGGTCTTACTTAGGGGTGTAAATTTGGCCCAGCTCGGCCTGGACTGGCCCAACTGAGCTCGGGCTCTAGCCGGCCCATGTTAGGCCGTGCGGGCAGTAGCCAAAATTTGGGTCGGGCCGTGCTAGGCCGACCCACGGCTAAAAAATTAGGCCTATGCCCAAGCCTAGGGGGTATTCGGGCCTCAAGCCGAGGCGGCTAGCCTGGGCCTAGGCTCAGGCTTGGGCCGGGCCTGAACGTTTATTTTCAATTTTTTTTTTTTGTTTTCTCTTCCAAAATTTTATTCTTTTCCACTAAAAATGACACTGAGCCTCGAGAGGGTCGGACCTCGGGCCAGGCATTGATGGGACTTGAGTGGGCCGAGCCACGAGCTGGGCTCACGGGTCGGGCTAGGTTTCAAAATAATGGCCTATGCCTAGGGTACCCAGCTAAGCTCGGGCTCGGACCTAAACCTAATCGGGCCTAACCTAGTCGGGTCCACCCTAGGCCGCGGGCAGGTTTCGGGCTACCCACGGGCCACAGGCCATTTTTACACCCCTAGTTTGTAAATCTTATAAAGTTACTTCTTTATGTTTATCTTTTCTAAATCTTTCTAAAGTAGTAGTTAAACTAATACTTGGTTTATCTTGATGAGGTTTACTATTTTTGTTCATTAATAAAGATTTTAATTTGTTAGTATATTTTATTTTTAATTCTTGATATTCTAATTTATTAATTAATTCAATTAGTGAATCTTTTTCTTGTTGTGATTTACCAAAGACTTTGTAGGGATCTAAAAATGGCCCTCGGCCTGCGGTGGACCTAGCCTGGTTAGGATCAGGCTCGAGCCCAGCCCGGGACCATGAGCCTAGGCCTGAGCTGCCATTTTGAAACCCAGCCCATTAGCCTACTCAAAACTTGGCCTGAGGCCCGGTTCGCCCAAGGCCTAATGTCATTTTTAGTGGAAAAGAAAAAAAATTAGTGGAAAAAATAGAAAAAAATAAAAATAAAATGTTCAGTCCCGGCCAAGCCCAAGCCTAGGCTTGCTAGCCACCCCAAGGCCCGAATACCCCCTAGGCCTCAGCTTGGCCCTGGGCCTAATTTTCTACCCTGTGGGCTAGCCCGATCCAACCCGAAATTTGATGAGAGCCTAGGTGACCCGACATGGACCGGTGGGAGCCCCGGCTTGGGTGGGTCGGGCCAGGCCAAATTTACACCCCTATATCTTTGTTGCCCTCATTAAATTACTAACTATCAAGCTCTTTAATCTTCTCTTTTCTTCTCTCTCTATCTCTCTCTTCACCATTTTTTCAAAAGCTTCACACCACTAGTGTCTACTATCGCCGCCGCCATCATCCACCCGCCGCTACCATTGTCGCCATCTAGCCACCACTATCATTGTCATTATTCAAATGCTGCCAATGTTTACTAACTATCTTCACCATTGCCATTCTATACACTACATCACCACCATTGCGAATCTATACAATCACTAGGGGTGTTCACGGTTCGGATTTGGACGGTTTGCGGATCGGTTTGGACCTACCTGCATCTATGTGATTTGGAAAAAGGTCAACCCGTAACCGCCCACAATGCGGTTTACGGTTTGTACGGATAGGGTTCGCAGATGTGCGGGCGGTTTGCGGATTGGACTTTTTTCTTCAAAAATTTATTTTTGAGTCTTTTTTTTTTCTCATTTTGTAAAAATTTATTTTGAGCCCTTTTCTCCCCATTTTCTAAAATGCTCCAAATCATTCAAAATCCTGAATCAAATCATAAACTAACATAAGCACATATTTCAAAATCCTAAACTAGAACTCCATATTCATTAAGGAATTTAAAATTTAAAATTACACTTCATCCGAGACAAGCTCAGTTATGAAACAATAATAATATGATCAGTATTTATTTAGTTTTAGTTGATATAATACTATTAGCAAATGTAATGCTAGAGTAAGTTCAAAGAATAGAGGGTGTTTTGTTTTGGGCAAAAATATCTAGGTAGGATATAGGAATGAGACCAATGATTAAGATTAATAAAAATAAAAAATAAAAAGAGTGCGGGCGGGTTCTTGTGGGTGCGGGTTAAACCCGTAACCCGCCCGCAACGCACGAATATGTCATATTTCAAACCACATCTGCCCGCATTGTATTTGCAAAATTGCTCATTTGTATGCGGGTTGGACGGGTTGGGCGGGTTTTGCGGATCGGATAAACTGTTGCCCACCCCTAACAATCACAATATCACTATCGCCTCTTTTTTTCATATGGTGAAATCGACACTAAATGACTCTAAACAATACTGATTTTCTCTCTCTCTCTCTCTCTCTCTCTCTCTCTCTCAAACTAGATATGTTGCAAATTAGATTTAGATTCAAAATTATTTTTCGATGATAAATTTATCAGTCTCTTTTGTTTTTTGTATATGTGGAAGAGGATGGTGAATTCTTATAAGTGAATGGGTGAATATGAGTAAGGGTGGTAGATATTAATGAATTGATTTACAATGATAAATTTATTCGTTAGAACTTATAGGTAAATAAGTCTAGTCAATAGGACTAGTCCGTAAATACATTTTTTTTTTAATCTTGATTTTACTTTTATTTTCTAAATGTACAAGAACATATATTTAATATAGGGCTTTAGAGAACCATGTGACCTAAGCCATGTTGACAAGTTTAATTGGTATACCTTTCTCAAACAGTAGTCCCGTTCCATTAGCCCTTTTTGCTTTGCTATCTGAGCTTCATTTTCTAGTTTTGCCTATCCTCATAGGTTGGGTGGTAAGCAAGTCAAGCTAAATCGAGTTTTAGTATGTTTGGTGTAATCACCCTGACTTGTGATTAACTGTTAAACCATGATTAAGAATGCCTAATACGAATTAAGATGAAATCATGTGTTAATTGTGCATTAAATGTGTGAATTGTATTTATATATATTCATGGTAGGAATATCTGTCTGTATTTCCGATTCGGTATGTGAATTGAAAACCTTATCGGCACCCGAACACAAAATTGACTCAGTTTATGTGTTATTTAGAATTTTTAGAATTTTATGGTAGGTTTAATTGAAATATGATTCGAAATCAAATAATTAGAATAATAATGCCAATTAATTAGTTATTAATTAATCTAACTTAACCAAGCTTATAAAAGGCAAAGTAGATTCTAGGATATTCAAAAACACTCCTTTTTTGTCATCTTTGAGGCAACAAACGTGAGAGAGAGAGAGAGAGAGAGAGAGAGAGAGAGAGAGAGAGAGGGAGACTAAGAGAGAATTGAGATCAAAGCTTGAGGAGGAAGGAATTTGGCTTGAAACGCATAGACATAGCAATCTAGAGCCCAATTAAAGAGATTAGGTAAGAATTCAACCTTTAGTTTTGTAATTGAGTTGGTTAATGCTTGAATTCAAGAGAATTGAGCTAAGAGATGCCAGAATTCAGCTAAGAAGTAGAAAGGTTGAACAAATCATGCATGCATGTACATATCATGGTGTTTTGAAGTTGTTTTCAAAGAATTTTCAGATGCATGTCCTCATCTTGGTTTTGTTGTAATAATTCACCATGTTTTTGAGCTAAATATCTCATTTGATCATGTTTTGGAAGGTTTGAGTTCATAACAAGTCATGCATGTTATGTTTTGAAAGTTTCAAGTTTGATTTTGAACAATTGGCATACTTTTGGTCCTTGATTTGGTGAGATGATCTTTAATCCTTGATGTATTCCAAGTTTGGACATGTTTTCTCAGGTTTTTGGCCCAAAGGATGTGTTTGACACTTTGAAATTGAGTTTTGAAGCTGGGAGTGCAATCTGAAAATTTTAGAATTCGCAGGCTTTGCTTGAGTCGTGGAGTTTTCGCTCGAGCAAAGAATGCGAGCTCTTAGTACTTTTGCAAAGTTTGGGGGTTGGCTCGAGTGGCAGAACCTATGCTCAAGCAACCACCCTTATTTTTGATTCCCCGCTCGATCGTAGGAAGTTGCGCTCGAACGTAAAATGAGAGCTCCCAAAAGTTTTGCAGAGTTTTACAGACCGCTTGAGCGTAGGAAGTTATGCTCGAGTGAAGACCCTGTTTTCAGAAATTTAACTAAGTGTTTCAAATCACATTTTGGCATCCTCATTACATCTTAAGCATTCCTGAGCCCTAATTAAGACATAATAATTAGGATAAGGATTAGAAACACACTAAGATATAAAAGAAATGGGTTAAGTGTTTTCCGAGCGTGTGTTTCAATGTGTATCCACTATGTGTTTGTGTAAGTCACGCGCCACGGACTATCCGATCTGTCTGCTCTATCTTTTCTACTATTGGAGCTATCTGTGAGTAATAACTCTGTAAAGCTATGTTTGACTATAAGTACTTTTTGACAGAAATGATATGATCTGTTTTCTGAAATGCTATTTTATGAATCATGAATGAATGTCTATTTTTCTTAAATGTATTTGTGGCATCTTTAGTTCACATGGCCTTCGCCTGGAGGAAACAATACTGTGGCCAATATGCACATGGCCCTCACCCGACGGAAACAATACCGTAGCTTATGATCATATGGCCCTTGTCCGGGGAAAACAATACCATGGTCTGTGTTCACATGGCCCTCACCTAGGGGATACAATTCCATGACTACTTGTGCACAAGATATGGACCTTTGGGGTCGTCGGTACCAACTATGCATATAGGTCTCAAGACCAAGTTGATATGATAGCTAATGAATGTACCACATACAATTGTTTATGACTTATGGTTAAGTATATGAATCTGAATATGTTTCTAATATGAACTGTGATTTCTAAAACCGTTTGGACATCATTCATAAACCCGTTACCCTGTTGTTATTCACTAGGCTCCAGCTCACCATATTATTTATGTATGTAGGTGACCAAGTGCGTGACTAGGCTCAAAGTTGATTACCTGGAGTTTCGTTCTATCAGCCAACCATAGTGCCTCCCGAAGAGGTTCCCGTTTTGCAGTGGTCAAGTTTTTGTGAACCATGTTAAAGATCTTTTTGTATTTGTTTTGTTAAGTTTGAACATGTCTATTGTTTGTCTGTATGTATAGATGGTGACGTGGGTATGACGTCTTAATTATGTAAATTAAGTTTTAAATTTTCTGTCCCATATATGTCTATACAGCTCTATGTACATTATTTGTTAGTATTTGCTTCCGCTAGCCTCTGTATTTTGTTTAATTTGTTCAGAGGCCTTTGATAATCCTAGGATTACTAGCCAGTTATGATGCTAAACCTATAGAGGCGGGTTTGGTTTGTGACAGAGTGGTATCAGAGCACGTGTTATACCACACTCATGAGTTCGTATGAGCTATAAGATGTCCTAGAAAAGAATTAGAGACATTACATCTACATGTGTACGTATATATGTGTATTATCTGAACTAAAGTAAAACGACATAAACATATCTGAACTGAACATCAACATTGAGGAACCGTAAAGAATTATTTGCATGTCTTTATTAGTGCTCTGTTTACCTATAGCAAATGAAAAATCCAAGAAGTGATGATACAGTCAAATCTTCTGAGGCCCAAATGAACCATATGGAACGGATGTTAGAGGCTTTAACAAAATCAATGATACAACAATAGAGACAATAAACTCTACCTCCTCTGCCCCCTTCGGTCCAAGTAGAACCAGTAAACAACGACATCATCTCATTGACTCAGAGACTTACTAAAATGAAGCCACCGACTTTTTTGGGTGGTATTGAGCCACTAAAGGCCGAGACTTGAATGTTAGAGATGGAAAAGTTGTTTGAAGTCTTCCTATACACTGAATGTCACAACCCAAACCTGCCCCTAAAGGTATGGACGTGACCGACCTCACCCGAGGCCTAGGACTTAATTATTTAAAATGCCACCCAATCCCGGGGCCTAAATGGAAGCAAAATAATGGAAGGATAAACATTCATTGAGCTGTGTCTAGATGCCAGGACCATGTAACGTTACTATACATATATAACATCCCATGTGACATACGTAATAAACACTTCGTAAGTTATGTGTTAACAACAACTACATACATATTCTTGTTCCCAAAATTACAACACATGCTATCATACGGACTTCCAAAACATAACAAAAGAGTCATTTTGGGATGACTCAGCACAGCGGTTTCAGTTACAGGCTTCTGGGCTGACCTAGGGTTGACCTGCAAGCTGGTTACCTACAAAACACCCAAGAAAATGGAGTGAGCAAAGCTCAGTGAATGATAGCAGTACAAAAAAATTGAAAGTACAAACATAAGTCAATATTGCATGTTCATAATTCATAGTCTCTCTTATTTTCCTCACTTAGGAACGGCCTCGAGCCCATATTGAACAGAACGGCCTTAGGCCCATCAGAATACAGAACGGCCTCAGGCCCAACAAAATACAGAACGGCCTCAGACCCAACAGAATATAGAACGGCCTCAGGCCCAACAAATTACGGAACGGTCTTAAAACCATAATTCACATGCCAGAGTTCAACATATATCCACATATGTCACAAAACATAGGACATTCACTATAGAGTGAATAGAATCATAATCAATATGTGTATAACGTAATACATGAACAAAATATCTTATTACGCTACTACCACTCACAGTGATGCTGATGGACGTTGGTTTCCTCCTGTGGTTGCCCTACACAGAGTACATAAATCATAAGCACACCATTATCCTTAGTTTTTGTTTAATTCTCAATTATTTGCTTCGCTATGTTTCACGTTAATTAAACGCATTATAGGAACATCAAACGGGTATAATAACACATTCAGAGGGATGAGAAGAATGTAAGAAAATTACAGAAATTTTGAATTGAGGCTGTACGTGCGAAAGTCCTTACCGCACGTACGGGAAAGTGCGCCGCACATGTGGGCCGCACGTGCCTTTTTAGCAGAATGCAGTCAATCCTCTCCCTTGTTTTCCGCACGTATGGCTGTGAGCCCCGCACGTGCGGCTGTGCCTCCTGCACGTGCGGCCAAGGGCCCCGCACGTGGGGTCGTTTGCTCTGTTTTGGGCAGTCTGAAATTTATAAAAAAAACTTGCTTCCAAAAGCATTTCAAGGCCCAAATATAAGCAGAATTTCTTCATTAACACAACATAGGGGTATAATCAACACGATTTTAACCTTACATAGATTATAATTTAGTCAAGATCATCTATTGAGGATCTTATAACCATAATGAATCAAAAGAAATTCAACAATTATAGAATCAAACATGTAAATCTTGAAGCCATCCCTAACTTAGCTTTAACAACTCAAAGTACAAGAATTGACTCATGTTTAAAGAAACATAATGAAACTTAATAATCTTCATGGATTTTATCTCAAACACAATTTCTAAGTCAAAACCCTAATTTGGGTGATCACAAACCCTCAATTTAATACTAGATTCATCAATCAAAGGTAAATTTGGGAAACTTAGGTTGAGTACACTCACCTAGGATTTCAATCTTGAATACTCTTAGATTCTTCAAGCTCTTAATTGCTTTCCCCTTCTCTCTTCCTTTCTCTTTCTTCCCCTTTCAAGCTTCTCTAGACTTTTCCACTCAACTTATGTTAAAGATGAGTACAAAAGGGAGTTATATAACACTTATATAAGCTTTTAGCTTTTAGGCTTGCCAAACGGGCCTTAATGAATCAGACGAAATAAGTTTTTAATTAAACATCCCAAAAGGCTCGAAAAATTCCTACTAACATGATCACATAATCAATTTCAGTTTATCGCGCCTCTACAGCTTTAAATATTCAATTCAACATTTTAATTTTAACAGATATGTGCCAATAATCAACAGATAGGAAATCGTAATCAAACAATTCACTTATGCAAACATAACTTTACATGGGATTCCACATTAAACATGTAATTTCCAAAAGATCTAGGGATATAAAGCATATAAGAGGGTTGGGATATTACACTGAAACTCAAAAAGTGCTACTCGCCACTTACACTTTAAAGGAAGAAGCTCGTCGTTGGTAGATACTTATTTGACATGACAATGGCGCCATAACCTGGGATCAATTTAAAGAAATTTTCTATGAGAAATACTTTCCTCAATGCTTTAGAGATAGAAAAGTGTTAGAGTTTGAGCAATTGAAACAAGGTTTCATGTTTGTGGCTGAATATGAAACCAAATTTATGGAGTTGGCCTGTTTTGCTCCGCGTATGGTAGATTCAGACTACAAGAAGGCTCAGAAATTTGAAGGAGGTTTATCCTTAGATGTATTTGACAAGGTTGGTGTATTAAAATTGCCCAAATATGTAGATGTGCTTGATAGAGCTCTAATTGTGAAAGCTAACTTAGCTGCAATCAAACAAATGAAAGCCCCAACAACTGAATGGAGAGGCAATAGATTTGGGTTTAATTCCAAAAAAGGTTAATCATTTTCAAAGAAGCAAAATACAAGGCCCTCCAATAGTTTAAGCCAAAGTAGTGGTATAACACCTATTTGCTCAGAATGTGGAAAGAAACATAAGGCCCTCTGCTAATGATCAACAAGAGCTTGCTTCCGGTGTAGCAAGATTGGCCACATGATGAAAGATTGCCCACTCATAGCTGAAAATGTCAACCGTCCTACAACAAGTTCCAAGAACTAATACTGGAGCTAACACCGGAAATGAAAGTTTGAGACAAGGTTGAGTTTTTGCACTTGTGCCTGGAGACATCCAGAACACTGAATCAGTAGTGTCAGGTATAATCCCTATCTGTGCTCAGAATGCCTATGTGTTAATAGACTTTGGCTCTACGCATTGTTTTGCATCACATGCTTTTTCTTAAAAGTTGACTAGACCTCTAGAACAAATGAGCTACGTATTATCTATTTCTACACCATCTAGGGGTTCCATGATATGTGCTTATATTTACCTCGCATGTGACATTTTGATTGGTGATATGTTGTTGTATGTTGATTTGTTCCCCTTGAGTATTAATCATTTTGATGGTATATTGGGCATGGATTAGTTGACCAAGTATTATGTTACTATTTATTATGTGAATAAATCTGTTGTATTTTGACCCCCGGGGTTACCTAAATTTGTATTTGCTGGGAATGAGGTAGTTTCTTCACCGTACTTTATCTCTTTTATGAAAGCCAGTAAACTATTACGAAAAGGTTGTTGAGGTTATTTATGTTATATTTTGAATATGACTACTAATAATGCTAATGTCAAGAACATTCATGTAGTCAATGATTTTCCTGATGTGTTTCCCAATGAATTACCCGGAGATTTGATTGATAGATAAATTGAATTTACCATTGAGGTAGTATCTGGAACACAACTAATTTCCAAAACCTTTATAGAATGTCAACCTTTGAATTAAAAGAACTGAAAGTCCAACTTCAAGAACTGTTCGACAACAAGTTTATCCGATTGAGCACTTCACCTTGGGGTACTCCCATTCTATTTGTCAAGAAGAAAGACGGGTCTTTGAGGCTATATATTGACTACTTTGAATTGAATAAAGTAACCATCAAGAATAAATATCCACTAACCCAAGTAGATGATTTGTTTGACCAACTCCAGAGAGCCCAAGTGTTTTCCAAAATCGATCTTAGATCCAGATACCACCAATTGAAAGTTAAGGTAGAAGACATAGAGAAAACCGCTTTCTGGACTAAATATGGGCACTGTGAGTTTTTGGTAATCTTGTTTGAGGTAACTAATGCACTTGCAATATTCATGGACCTAATTAATATGGTGTTCAAGAAATTGATGAGTTTGTTGTTGTTTTTATTGACGATATACTGATTTACTCCAAAAGCAGGGAAGAACATGAAAATCATTTGAGAACCGTGCTATAGATTTTGAGGGAAAAGAAATTGTATGCAAATTTCTCTAAATGTGAATTCTAGCTTGATTGTGTGATATTTTTGGGGCATGTGATCAACAAGGATGGCATATCAGTAGACTCGTAGAAAATTGAAGCTATTGTAGACTGGCCTAGACCAACCACTATGATTGAAGTTAAAAGTTTTTCTGGGACTTGTTGGTTACTACCGTAGATTTGTGAAAAACTTCTCGAAACTTGCCATGCCATTGACACAGTTGACACAGAAAAATGTATCATTTGATTGGAATGATCAACGGGAATCAGCCTTCCAAGAATTGAAGACCAGGTTAATAACTACACCAATTTTGACTTTGTCTGATGGTACTGATGGGTTCCAAATTTACAGTGACGCTTCATACAAAGGTTTAGGGTGTGTACTAATGCAAAATGGCAAGGTGATTGTTTATGCTTCTCGCCAACTCTGACCACATAAAAGAATTATCTAACCCATGACTTTGAACTCGCAGCTGTAGTTTTTGCCTTAAAAATCTGGCGTCATTATCTGTATGGGGTGACTTGTGAAGTGTATACTGACCATAAAAGCCTAAAATATTTCTTTACTCAGAAAGAACTGTACATGAGATAGAGAAGATAGCTCGAGTAGATAAAAGACTATGATTTGCAGATTTTGTATCATCCTAGAAAGGCAAATACAGTTGCAGATGCTTTGAGTAAAAAATCCATGGGAAATTTGCCATGCTTGATCACCTGTCAAAAAGAGTTGTTGTGTGATCTTGGAAGAAATGACATTGAAGTTATTTTACATGAACATGGTGGAGTCCTAGCCGCCATTTTTGCACAACCAGCTATCATTGAAGAAGTTAAAGAAAAACAACTACAAGATGAATTCTTGACAAAGACTGTGGATGAGATTGAATCAAAACCAAGGCTGGGATTTGTGTATGAAAATAATGTGTTGAAATTTTAGGGTAGGCTTTGTGTACCAGATTGTTCAGAATTGAGAAAGCATGTTATCATTAAAGCTCATAACTCCAAATTTGCTATACATCTAGGGAATACAAAAATGTACCATGACTTGAAATAGAATTTTTGATGGCCTAGAATGAAGAAATGTATTGTTGATTTTGTAGCTAAATGTTTACATTATCAACAAGTTAAAATTGAACATCAATGATCCGCTGGATTGATTCAGTCGCATCTAATACCAGAATGGAAATGGGAGCACATTATGATGGACTTTATTGTTGGACTACCTTGCTCCTCTTGAGGTATGGATTCTATTTGGGTCATTGTTGATCGTTTAACTAAGTCTGCTCAATTTTTTCCTATAAAGACTTTATATAAGGCAGGCAAATTAGCTAACATTTATATAAATAAGATTGTGCGCTTACACGATGTGCCAGTATCTATTGTATCTGACAAAGATCCCAAGTTCACTTCAAGATTCTAGCAGAGTTTGCAACAGGCTTTAGGAACCGAACTGAGGTTGAGTAGTGCTTACCACCCATAGACGGACGACCAATCATAAAGAACGATATAGACCTTGGAAGATATGCTTAGAATGTATGTACTAGATTTCCAAAGAAATTAGGAAACCTATCTACCACTAGTCGAATTTGTGTACAACAATAGCTACTACTCAAGTATTGGAATGGCACCTTAAGAAGCTCTGTATGGTAGGAAGTGTTGATCTCAAATTTGTTGAGCCGAAGTAGGTGATAGACCTTTGTTGGGATTGGAACTTATACAAGAGATGATTGAGAAAGTCAAGTTGATTCAGCAACGATTGAAAGCCACTCAAAGTCGATAAAAGAGTTATGCGGATGTACGAAGGAGGGATAGAGAATATGAAGTCGGTGACCATGTTTTTATTAAGGTGACTCCAATGAAAGGGCAAACTCAATTTTGGGTTAAAGGAAAGTTGACACCATGATACATTGGACCGTATGAAATCATTAAGAAAATTAATCTGGTAACATATCAAGTGGCCTTACCTCTAGTTATGGAAAATATGCATAATGTCTTTCATGTTTCAATGCTTCAGGATTATTTGCGAGACCCACATCATGTTATTGAACCTACTCATATGCTTCTGAAAGATGATTATACTTACGAGGAACATCCAATCCAAATTGTCAACCAAAGGATCAAGAGATTGAGGAACAAGGAGATTCCATTGGTGAAGGTTGATTGGCAAAATCATGGAGGAACTTATGCAACATGGGAAACAGAAGAAGATATGCTAAAGAGATATCCAGACTTGTTTCCATTGGACCCAACGGTCTTCTAAAATGAAGGTAATCCAAGTTTAGAGAACCAAACTCTTTATGGAGGGAAGACTATAATAACCCCGACCTGTGATTAACTGTTAAACCATGATTAAGAATGCCTAAAACGAATTAAGATGAAATCATGTGTTAATTTTGCATTAAATGTGTGAATTGTGTTTATATCTATTCATAGTAGGAATATATGTATGTATTTCCGATTTTGTATGCGAATTGAAGGCCTTATCGGTATCCGATCACGAAATTGACTCAGTTTATGTGTTATTTAGAATTTTTAGAATTTTATGGTAGGTTTAATGGAAATTTGATTCAGAACCAAAAAAAATAGAATAATAATGCCAATTGATTAGTTATTAATTAATCTAGCTTAACCAAGCCTATAAAAGGCAAAGTTGATTCTATGATATTCAAAAAACACTCCCCTTTTGTCATCTTTGATGCAACAAACACGAGAGAGAGAGAGAGAGAGAGAGAGAGAGAATTGAGATCAAAGCTTAAGGAGGAAGGATTTTGGTTGAAATGCATATACATAGCAATCTAGAGCCCAATTAAAGAGATTAGGTAAGAATTCAACCTTTAGTTTAGTAATTGAGTTGGTTAATGCTTGAATTCAAAAGAATTGAGCTAAGAGATACAAGAATTAAGCTGAGAAGTAGAAATGTTGAACAAATCATGCATGCATGTACATATCATGGTATTTTGAAGTTGTTTTCAAAGAATTTTCACATGCATGTCCTCATCTTGGTTTTGTTGTAAGAATTCACCATGTTTTTGAACTAAATATCTTATTTGATTGTGTTTTGGAAGGTTTGAGTTCATAGCAAGTCATGCATGTTATGTTTTGAAAGTTTCAAGTTTGATTTTGAACAATTGGCATACTTTTGGGCCTTAATTTTGCAAAATGATCTTTAATCCTTGATGTATTCCAAGTTTGGACATGTTTTCTCTGGTTTTTGGCCCAAAGGATGTGTTTTGACACTTTGAAATTGAGTTTTGAAGCTAGGAATGGAAATTTCAAAATTCGCAGGCTTCACTCGAGCAGTGGAGTTTTCGCTCAAGTGAAGAATGCGAGTTCCCAGTACTTTTGCAGAGTTTGGGGGTTGATATTATCTGTTTTCTGAAATGCTATTTTATGAATCATTAATGAATGTCCATTTTTTTGAAATGTATTTGTGGCATCCTTAGTTCACATGGCCCTCGCTCGAGGGAAACAATACCGTGGCCAATTTGCATATGGCCCTCACCCAGGGGAAACAATACCGTGGCTTATGATCATATGGCCCTTTCCTAGGAGAAACAATACCGTGGTCTATTTTCACATGGCCTTCGCCCGGGGGATAGATTACCATGGCTACTTGTGCACAAGATATGGACCTTTGGGGTCGTCGGTACCAACTACACATATGGGTCTCAGGACCAAGTTGATATGATAGCTAATGAATGTATCACATATAACTACTTATGACTTCTAGTTAAGTATATGAATTTGAATATGTTTCTAATATGAACTCTGATTTCTGAAACTGTTTGAACATCATTCATAAACCTTTTACTCTGTTGTTATTCATTGGGCTCCAACTCACCGTATTATTTATGTATGTTGGTGACCAGGCGCGTGACCAGGCTCAGAGTTAACTGCTTGGAGTTCCATTCTGTCAGCCAATTACAGTGCCTCCTGAGGAGGTTCTCGTTTTGCAGTGGTCAAGTTTTTGTGAACCATGTTAAAGATCTTTTTGTATTTCTTTTGTTAAGTTTGAACATGTCTTTTGTTTGTCTGTATGTATAGATGGCGATGTGGGTATGACATCTTAATTATGTAAATTAAGTTTTAAATTTTCTGTCCCTTGTATGTCTACACAGCTCTATGGACATTATTTGTTAGTATTTGCTTCCGTTAGTCCTTGTATTTTGTTTAATTTGTTCATAGGCCGTTGGTAATCCTAGTATTACTGGCTAGTTACGACCCTAAATCTATAGGGGTGGGTTTAGGTTGTGATAATAATTCTTTTGCGCGACCTGCAAATAATAAGAAGTTAGTAAAATAACCAAGCAATAACTTCAGTAATTTGAGGACAACTGTTCTTACCAGCATGAGGGACATGGTGGCCGACCTAATGGCCTTCAAGTCGGATAGTTGCTCATGCCTTTTCATGTCCTCAGGGAGGAGTATCCCCTTGGTCAAAGTAAAATCCAGCAACAAGTCCTTGTCCGCGTACACGAAATCCATATTAGTGTGACAACCACCTCCCTAATTAATTAAGTTAATTATATGATTTATGTTGATCATGTGTTTATGGGTTTATTATGAGTCATGTGATATTTGAATTGTGTTATTATGAACATATATGAATAAGATCTAAATAGAACCTGTCTGAATTTGAAATTATACAAGTTCTTGCCTAGGTAATTAGAGCTATAATTAAGCTTAGTTTAGTTTAATTTGAATTGATTTAAGTTAAGTGAATTTGATATAATTTAATGTAAATTACTACTTAAATGAAAGCCTAAGAATAATTAAAGTTTAATTACATTTCCTAATTTATTCATCAATATAATAATAAAAAGAGAATTTGAGAGAGCAAGAGAGATTGAGTGGACTTTGTTAGAGTCATAGAGCTATATACACAAGAGAATGCTAAAGAAAGAGAGAAACAAAGGAGAAAGAAGGAGAGCTTAGGAAAAACTTGGGAGATAGACTTTGAACTTCTCAAATTTTCTAACTAAGGTAAGAATTCTCTTTTCCTCTCATGGAATTAAGATGAGATACTCTTAATCTCTTAGAAATTGAGTTGAAATAGGATGAATTCATGAGGACTTAAGAGTTTTGTAGGAAGGTTTTGAATTGAAAAGCTATATGAACATATATGATCATAAAAGTGAGAATTGAAAGAATTAGCTTAATTTATGGACATGCATGGCTTCATTCTTATGCATCCACATTATTTCTTGCAGGAGTTTTCAAAATTGAAGGGAAATTCCATGGAATTTAAGGATTTGAAATCCAAGAATGCAAGTTTTATGAATTTATATGTCAATCTTAAATTTGAAACTCTTGCATGTAAAACTTTGTTTTGATTTGAAGTTGTGGTTTGGAATTGAAGTTGGAACTACTACATTCAACATATTTTGAAGTGTTTTAGACCTTGGAATGTAAGAAAATGAGGTTGAATTTGCAAAGGAGTGAATTTCCAATTCAAAAGCAAATATCAGTTTTGGGGTCCTGCACGTGCAGAAAATAGGACAGATGAAAGTGTGCATACTGCATTAATTGCACGTGTGGTGGTGGTTCCATACGTGCAGCCAGGTCCCCCACACGTGCGGTTTTCAGGCCGATCCCGATTTCGTTTCCTCTGTATTTTTCTGACTTCCGAGCCTCTATTTGCATAGTTTTCAAGTGTATTTCCAGTTCATATACATGTCATGAATATAAAAGGAATTAAGGAATGAATAGGAATAACCAACCGAACAAGTAACGAATGAACTGAACAGGTTTAAAACTGACTGAATGAATTAAATGTGTTGTGTAGGTCGTTTGTACGAGGACTATCATCTAGCCAAACACTGTGAGTAATTTCTTTGTAAAGATATTGTCATATATGAACTATGTTATCCGATAATATGTGAAACCTACGTTTTATTATGAAATGTTTGATGCAATAAGTTGTTGATTAAGAACTTTGAAACCGTCAAGTTATACTTCGAAACTCTGAATTGTGGACGATATGACATGATGTTCTGAAATAGAGACTTGGATAAGAATGAATGAGATTCCCTCTTTGCTTATCGAATGAGACAACTATGAACATATGCTTTGATTTTCAAAAATTTCCATTATGTTTATGTTGATCCCTGGTGATCGTTATGTATATGTCAACCCGTTGTGGTTGTTATGTTTAAGTTGACCAATTGCGGTCTGTAGACACCCCATTTTTTACCGCCCTTAAGACTCAGGCGCCTTATGTTGATCACTCGGTGATGAAAGTTGTACTATGCAAACGTTCAATTTCTTCAGCAAGAAGAGCTCCAAATCCCAACCTTACACCCCATTTTTGGACCAAAAATTTTTTTTGACCAAAATTATTTTAGACCTTAAAGCCCTCTCTTTCAAGATATTTTTTTGAAAATGCTTCTACGATATTTCGAGGCTTGCATTTTGTTAAAAATTGCACTTTTCGGTAAACCGAGCAAGGACAAAGTGGAAATAAATGAAAGAGAGGTGAACTCTTTGAAAAATATTTCAAAACATCTTATTTTTAGGTTTGGAGTTGAAGAAAATAGGAGAGGAGGGAAGAAAACTAGTTTGGGAGAAATTAGGCCTGAACCGGTTAGGACAAAACTGAGCAGCCTTCACTAAAATAGGCATATCTCTTTGTACACTTAGAATTTAGATGTGAGGCTGCATCATTGGAAAGTAGACTTTTGGGGCTTTAATTTAGACTCAAGAATGATCTGAAAAGGAGTCCAGATGAAGGAGATATGGCCATTTGGAGTTAGGCCTGGAGATCAGATTTTTGTGGATGGCAGACCACCAATGCCGGCCACCACTTCTGGACGGCCGGCCACTGGTAATTTTGGCATTTTTGAGTGGTTTGACCCCCTTGACCCCCCTAGTATTGTGCCGGCCACAAATAGTGGACGGCCAGCCACCATTAGTGGCCTATCGGCTACATTTACGGCCTGCCGACCATTGGTGCAAAAAATCAGATATTTTATACCAACTGTTGTCAGTTGTTTCCAGATTGCTCCACCTGTCCCTATATAGATATTTCAACCTGAGGCTCATATTTTCTATATATAGAGGACCTTCTCTACTGTTTTTAAGGTTAGAAACATTTGAGGAATGAAATTTTGCTCCCAAAATTCTCTCTCTCTCTACAAAATTCTCTCTCTCTTGAAATTGTGTTTGGTTGCTCAGTGTCTCTATACTTTTGTCTATCAACCCTTGACCAAGGTTGCTTCTCTTTGGGCTGAGGTTACTTGAGACCCTCTTTGAGCTTTAGAAGGTGGTTGTGGCTTGCTTTGTTGCCTAATTTGTGCCTTGGCTTCAAGAGATATAACACTTGCTTTGTTAGCTTGTTTTAAATACTTGCTTTGCCATCTTATTCTATTGTTTTGGGGCTGTTTTGGGGCTGATTTTGAACTGTAAAAAACTCTGTTTTTGTGGGCTAAAGGTGGTGGTTTGAGACCATTTTCAGTTAGGGGGTGGTTCACCCTTCTTACTTCTTTGTTTGTAAAGCTTTTGTACCTTTGTTCGCCACTTTCAAACCAACTTTTTTGGGCCTTTTAATCACTGAATTTCAGAGATTTTTCAATGACAAAAAACTCATTTTGATGTCTAAATTTGGAGGGGTTTGCCCCCCCTCCTTGTGTCTTGTTTGCATGCCTAATTAACTCCATATGTTAGCATGTTTTCTAGCTTTGCTTAGCTCAAGTCCAGCATGTTTTAACCTCTAAAATAGCCTGCTTTAACTCTTTTTTGGGCTAGTTAGTTCATTTGAGTCTTCTTTTGCATGGTTGTAGTGTAATAGTCCTCACAAGTTGGTGTTTTAGGGTCTTAGACACCTTTTGTTTGAGTTGATAGCATCTTTTAGTGTTGTTTTTCACTCCATTTCAGCATTATAAACTCTGCAACCTCCCTCTTTGCTTCACTTTTTCATTTTCTTTTGAGGGTTGTTTCAAGCTTGGGATGTTTTAAGCTTGAGATTGAAGTCATGCTTAATGGTTTAATCCTCTTTGAGGGTTCATTATCAACGGCATGATCTCTCTCTTGCCTTACATTATCCCTTGGTTGACATTTCTTTCATCTTAGAGGACACTCACTAATGGATAAATTGATTAAAGAATGATTTGGTAACTAAAATGTATAAACAAAATTGGCAAGTAAAAATGGCAAGATAAGCATTTCTTTATGTTGCATTGCATGTGTTCAAATCAGACATTAATTTGAACACAAGGAAAATGGGACATTTCATACTCAAAAGTGATAAAATGTGTTACTTTCCTAGGTCTCCGTTGCCATCGATCATGCATGATAGAGTGATGGCATTTGAGTCTTGTTTTGCATTCATTGAACTTGTACAAATTGGTTCCTTAGCCATCATGCATGAAAATTGCCTGATTAATAGTTTGAGGGCCAAATATATCACTTATTTGAGCTTGTGTTGATGATAAGGGGTGATACATGGTACAAACAACCTATGAGACCATCCATTTCTTGCTCTGTTTTGTCTTCTATTGCAGCAAGGAAAGACTTGTCCCTAATGGCCGACAGGCCACCTCCAATGGCCGGCAACCCCTCAGCGTTGGCCAGCAAACCCTCATCTGTGACCGGCCGGCCATCAGTGAAAAATTCAGTATTGTTCTTTTGAAGCAGAGTAGTGTTGATCTGGAGGAGGGAAACAGTTTAAGTGTTGTGCAACAGAGGCAATTAGTGACAGACAGTGGATGTTCTTTGGGTGAAAAAAAATCGAGCATGCATGCATCCCTCGTTTCCCGAGGCCATTTAGTTAATTTGCTTAGTTAATTAGTTATAGCTAATTCATGCAAATGTTATAACTATTTAAGTAGATTAGTCAATTAATTCATATTGTAATTAATTAGCTTAGTTGCTTTGTAATTAATTAGTTAAGTATTTAGTTAATTATTTAATTGTAATAATTAATTAGTTTAGAATAGTTAATTCATTTCAAGTGTTGTAATAATTAGTTAAGTAGTGTAGCTTAGCTAGTTTCATTCGGACCCTCCTTCACGAGGGCGTAATGTTGTAATAAGTGTACGTGTGTGCGAGTATGTCTTCCAACCCCATGTCTTTCTTCCTTTTACTTAACCGCTTTCGATGGTTAGTTTAAGATCATCATGTTTCGATTAGCATACCTTATGCTTATATCCATTGATTCGTATTGCATGCACCGAGGCTCGGCACATCATTCAAACTGCATTGCTATCTCAATACATTCTTTGAATACGTGTTTAACCGCATGTTATTCAAATTGCTTCATATGCCATATTAGTAGCCGAGCCTATTAATTGCATATTGCATGTGTTGTATTAGGCATTTTGTATAGTTAGGAATCATGCATATTTTTCTAACTCATATCTTCTTAGCTTGGAGTACTAGGTGAGTTTTTATGCTTTAGCATACTCGCATGAATGTGAATGTTGCCATGTCTAGCATGCTTGCCATGAGGCTAAATGCTTACTTGATAAACAGCTTGAATGCCTATGGATAAAGGCTTGTTGTTTGAATTGGAACGATTCAACGAATGTATATTTTAAGCCCACTTTGTTGAGTGGCAAATCAGTTTTAAGCCCACTATGTTTGGTGGCAAATCCGCAAACTTTAAGCCCACTTGAGATGGCAAATTCAAACCATTTTCACAAACAAACATGAGTTGAATTGTTCCAAATTGAGCAAACTAGTCTATATTTGCTTGTGCGTATCACATAGTAAAGCCAGCTTAAATAACCGGAACAAGAACACATAATGCACATAAAAATCACATCATGATTAGTAGAGGCCGATCTTTGATCGGCGAGCGGAGGTGCTCAATTCATGACCTTCCCCTCTCGTACCTAAGTTCCCGAGCCAAGGCAACTTTGGTGATGACGGACACGTGGCCTTTGGCACGAGTCATAGGTTTCCTAAATTTTTCCAAAATAAAATATTTAGGTGGCGACTCTGTATCTGGCAAAGCAGTCTAATTTTGGCACTTTTTGATTCAAAATCAATTTTCCAAAACGATTTACCGGATTTAGATTCTTTGGTGTTTATCAGTCTCACATTGCACTTGTGAGATTAGATTTAGAATCGCGGGAGTCTGAACTGTAGGGCTTCTTTTCGAGCTTCCAAAAGGGGGCGCGAAAAAGCTGAGCTACAAGGTCGTTATGTCTTTGTTGATCCATTACGATTGTTATGTATATGTCGCTGTGTTGTGATCGTTATGCCTATGTCCTCGCTCCCTTGTGATCGTTTTGCTAATATTCTATTTAGTACTATTGGGATATACCATGAAATGTAAGTAACTTGGAATGCTTTGATGGACCTTCTGAATTCTACACACACACACACGCGCACACACACATATATAGATCTGATACATGCTTTATTTCGTTGTAGATGTTTTGTACGATCTTTTGGCAAAGTTATAATAATGCTTTTGGAAATGCACTGCGCTATGAGCTATGAATTGAACTGTGAAAGGTTCTCCGAAGGTTTGAGGAACTTTATTTATTGTGACACGTATCCAGAAAATACTTGGCTCATATTAAGAACATTGTTTGACTTTATAAGTTATGAATCTCATTTATTTAACCTCTTTACATTGAGATTATTCTGTGGGCTTTAGCTCACTATTTACTATATGTATGTAGGTGATCACGCACCAGATCGGGCTTAGCGGTGTCAACTCAAACTTTGTTTTATCAAGCCAACTACTGTGCCTTACCGCAAGGTTCCAAACCATCAAGTTTTAAGGGCTTTTGGGTCGTTTCTAAGTTTACCCTTTTGACATTATCTTTAAATGATGTGAATGTTGCCTAACTTTTGTTACTACTGTTTTGGTAATGGGATTTAAATCCCTAACTGTTGTTTTTCATTTTGTGTATAAGTGTACTATGGACTTAAATGTCTTTGTAGATATTAAAGTTTGTTTGTTCATTTAAGTCCTCACAGCTCACTAGATGAAATATTTTATTATTTACAGGCTTCCGTCGGCCCATATTATTGTATTACTGTTAAGCAGGCCTTTGGTAATCATGAATTACTGGCCAGTTAAACCCATAGGGGCGAGTTTGGGTTGTGACAATTAGTCATAGCTTGGCCTTTATACTTAAGCTCTAGTAAGGGGGCAGTGGGGCAATGGAACGGATAGACTATTCGACTATGATTTGTTTAGTTTGCTTCATCTGATCGACGGCAGGTAGCTCGGTTGAATCCTCATTAACTAAGTGCGGCTCGGTTGATGTCTGTCTGGACCTCTTCTGTAATAACCCCGACCTATGATTAAATATGCCTAATAAGTCATTAAGATGAAATTCTGAATTAATTTCATATGCGTTGTATCATTTGTGTTCATATCTATCTATCATAGAAAGATCTATTCATGTTTTTGTTTTTTCCTACGAATTGAAGGCCTTATCGGCATCTGATCACGGAAGTGACTAGATTTATATGTTATTTGGGATTTTTAGAATTTTATGGTAGGTTTAATTGAAATTCGATTTGGAACGAATTAATTAGAATAAATAATACCCATTTGCTTAGTTTAAGCTAAGTTTAATTAAGCCTTCTTAATTGAGCCTATATAAGGCATAAGTGGGCTCTAGAATACATTTTTGCACTCTCATTTCATTCCCTTGAGAGCAAAACATGGGAGTGAGAGAGACAAGCCTAGAGAGAGTTTGAACTCAAGAGTTGGTGGAAGAATTGTAGAGAATTGAGGGTTTGGACTTGGAAACTCAAGCAATTGAACCTCTAGAACACAATTAAGCATCTAAGGTAAGGAATCAAATTCTTAGTTATGTAATTGAGTTAGTTCATGTAAGAATTCAAGTGAAAGGGGTGGATTGACATGAGAATTAAGCTAGAATTTAAGAATTGTAACTCAAACAATGCATGCATGCATAATTCATGGATTTTGAGCTTTGATTTCAAGGAATTCTCACATGCATGTGCTCCTCTTGCCTTTGTTTTAACAAGTCAACATGTTTTTGTACTAAACACCTCATTTGAACAAGGTTTGAAAGCTTTGAAGCCAAGAAATTACATGCATGTGTTGTTTTCAACATTTTAAGTTTGATTTTGCTTAATTAGCATGTTTTTGGGCCTTGGTTTTGTTAAATGGTTTTGAATTCATGATGTTTTGCAAGTTTCCAAGTGATGTCTTAAGTTTTTGGCCCCAAAGAACTTGATTTACAGCTTTGAATTTGAGTTTTGAGCTTGGAAGCAAATCTAAAAATTCCAAAATTCTGCTCATCCGCTCAAGTGACAAAACCTACGCTCGAGCGACTACCCTTTGTTTTGCACTTCCGCTCGAGTGACCAAAAGTTGGCTTGAGCGTGAAATGCATCCTCCCAAAAGTTTACCATTTTTGCAGACTGCTCGAGCGACGAGAGTTACGCTTAAGCGAAGACCTTAGTCTCACGCTAGAGCGACCGTCGAGCAGAGAAATCAAGCAACCAGTACTTTTGCAAAGTTTACAGACCGCTCGAGTGAAGGAAGTTGCGTCCAAGCGACGACTCACATTTTTGAACCTTCGCTCGAGCGAAGCCCTATTTTCAGCAAATTTTGCTAAGTGTTTCAAAGTGCATTTTGGCATCCTCATTGCATCCTAAGCATTCATAGGCCACAATTAAGACCTAATAATGAGGATAAAACTTAGAAACACACTAAGAACGAAAGCGCCATAAGCTATTTGATTTGTCTACTCTATCTGTTCGGCAAATGGAGCCCTCTATAAGTAATAACTTAGTAAAAAAATAGGATTTGTGTTTCTGAAATGTTATGTTCAATACAATGAATGATTTTACAATTTCTGATAAGTATTCATGGCATCCTTAGCACAAGGCCCTAGCCTGGGGGTTATAATATCGTGGTCTATGAGCACAAGGCCCTTACTCGGGGGGTAATAATACTGTGGTTTAAGCATGTTATCTGTTCTTGGTACTGGAGAGTTTATATTATGTATGTAGGTGAGTAGGTGCGTGACCAGGCCTAAGCTGCTGCCTGGAGAGTTTTGATTTTGTCAGCCAGCCACCGTGTTCTTGGGAGGTTCCCGTTTGAAGAAGTCAAGTTTTATGAATCATGTTACAAATGTTTTTGTTTTGCTTTTGTTCATATGTATACTGGGCTAAGTCTTTTTTTTTATAATATTTGTGTGATGATACGTGACTTATGAAACTTTTGGCGTCACACGTATATATGCAAGTTTTAAAATTTCTATCTCATGTATGTCCTACACAACTCTATGGATGTTGTATGTTTGTATTTGCTTCCGCAGCCCCTCTATTCAAGTCAAAGTCCTTCAGTAATCCTAGGATTACTGGCTGATTATGACGCTAAACCTATAGGGGTGGGTTTGGGTCATGACATCTTCCTAGACCGAGATGAACCTCGTTCACTGGCCAGAGCCAACACTGGTTCAGTCTCTTGTGCGACTAGTTGGATAGGTCAGTCTTCAGCTATCTCGGTTTGTTGAGAAGAGGCGTTGGGGCCAGCAGTGATCATAGACTTAATGGCCTTGATTTTTGCCATTTCTTGCTCGGTTGTCAGTGGCACCAAGTTGATCTCTGGAAGACTCGAGTCAGGTTTTAGTAAAGAGGCACACAGAAAGACGGTGACTTTACTCTTGCCGTGGCACACTGTAACGATAGCTCGGTTTGTAGCCGAGCAAGGTGTGGCAATCACGGTCTTTATGTCGTAGCACGGTTTGGATGGCGTCCTCATTAGCATGTGAGTAATGCTCCGCCAAAAGGTTGTAATCTACAAAAGAGAAGGGCAAGGGTTAGCTCGGCAAAACATCACAATAAAACTTTAAACATGCTATTTGACTCACCAGCAGATCCTTTTTTCTTATTTATGTACCAGCTCAGTATATTTGCTTCGATGTCTTCATAATTACGGAACATCCATAAAAAGTCATCATCATTCAACTCTTTGTCCGGTGTACCCTCTACTAGTTTTGCTCGGCCTTTTTTGATCTTGAGGTACTAGCAGAAACCTCCTATATTTTTACTGTGTAATGATGAAATATTTCGGCCAACCCCATGTTCAAACTGAGGAGGCGGTTGAGAGCAGCCACTCTGTTAATTATTTTGTATGTGTTTGTTGACACTTGGGTTGGGTACAACCTAGTTTGCCTCAAAAATTCGCAAACTAGGGGTTGCACCAGGAAACGAATCCCCCTTCTACAATCAATACCATAGTGAAGGGGCAAAAATCTAGGTCACCCCAGGGTGTGTCTCTTTTTTTGGCTAGCTTAAACTAAACGTCATCAGGAATGCTAAACTCCCTACGGAACTCGGTTATAGCCCCTGGCGAACTAACCATAAAGCGATATTTCACTATTTAGCCCGGTTGATTTTCCCCGCTTATTTGTGATTTGAATTATTGCTCAGCTGTTTTGCGTGGCTCAAAATGATGGATGTTTGGACCGTGAGCGTCACCAATTTGTAATATTGAGGTGTGCCTGGTCGGTCCTAGTGCATTATTAACAAGGAAGTAGGTGTTAGCGCGGCAACGAGTGCACGACATGTGTGATATAGCTCAGCTACAATAATCGAAACCTGCTCTTTGCTTGGTTGTAGAGCCTAGAGCCAGTGTTGGGCTAGTTTTGTGGCCTAAATCCTAATAATTTTCTTATTTTGGTCCCAACTCAGCATCCTTACATCAAAACTAGTGCGGTCCAATCACTTGAAAGGACCAAAAACACAATTTTAGCCTGGTTTGACCCTAAATTTGAATCAAAAATTGAATTTCTGCTCGGTTTTTCCTATAACTCACACTGTTCGTCCTAAGTACCAAACTGTGTTTCGAAACAAATAAAAATAAGGGGCACCGAAGTCCCCTATCTGTTCTTGGATTCAATTTTCCTAGTTCTAATGAGTATCTAATAGTTCTACGTCTAATGGGGCATGTTTATAAGGATTTAACAGTCAAAAGATAAAGAAGAATGAAGAACATTGGATAGGGAAAATTAAAAGATTCAAATGACTTACCAAAAATGGCGCAGAACCTCGATGCGAACAGAGGAAAAGCTTCAATGGAAGGTGGCGAGTCCCATAAAGCAGAAGGAATGGCTTGGAACATGAGGAATGATGGCTGCAATGACGGAATGAACTAAAGAGACTAGGTTTTGTCTTCTGGGAAGATGAATAGTATTGCCTATTTATGGATGAAAACCCAAAAGCCGCCAACCTTTCAAATTTTAGGATGATGATGACAGTTGTGGGGCTGCACGGAGCCACTTGGAGAGTGACACGTGGCATCAATGTGATGGGCTGTCAGTACGGCTGATTGATGGGCGACCAGATAATGGGCACAAGTCTTAAGGATCGGCCAAAACCAACAGCTCAACAAGGAAAGGTAATCCTAATCATGCTCAGTGCTGATGGAATTAAGAGGCAATTGAAAGAGAGATTTATGCCGAACATTGGGTCGAGCTAAACCAACTTGAAATGTGGTGATCGACCGAGCTAAACCCAACACCGAACATGGTGTTGGGCCGTACTGGGCTGGTCTATACCAACATTGAACATGGTGTTGGGTCGAGCTCCTCTGGGCATCATGGTCGACAAAACCGTATCAAGACCGCAAGATCAACTAGACTGAACTCGACATAGATCGAGCACGAAGGATAAACGGCATGCGTTGGGCTACGATGTAAGCTGAGATGACAATCAACGACTGGTCTGAAAGACTACCGACTTGGGAACTGGTATGGTTCAGTTCAGCTAAAGGATGTTCTAAGTTAGCTTTTTGGTGCCACAAGTGATTGTTCTGTTCCAGGGTTCCGCATGGACCAATAACAAAAGGCTAGGGCTTCGCTTTTGGCATGCATCAATACCGTTTGGCGGTTTGGCCAATATTATTTGGCAGTATTGACATATACATGTGTGAGGAATGGAGAAGGCAATACAGCCACGTGTCTAGCAAAGGACAACAGAGGTAGTGCGCACACAATCTGGAGCTGCATGGCCAGCCTAGAAAAGGAGGCGCGAGCAGACTCTAAAGGGTAAACAACCTTTAGCAATTCTCTATCTACAGTGTTCCTTATTCTCTTTTCTTCTCCAAGAAAGCTAACTTGGCCGTCAAAGGTGTTTTCCGGCAAACCACCCGCCGGGTAGTTCACCTTTGTTTTGTTCGTAGTTAGACGGAGTTCTAGGAGCAAGACGAGCTTGGTAGTAAGGCGTACAGAAGACGACGGATATTTTTCCCCTATACATTATTTAAATATATAAATAACATATTTATCCTATTTTCTATGCATTTTTTTACATTATTTAATATAGAATAATATATTTATCTTGTTTACTAAATGAGTAACTAACGAGCCGAGCTAATGAGTCGAGTTTCAGTATATTTGGACTTATTTATTAAGATTTTAATGAATTCGAGTTTGAACTCGAACATAATAAAAATTTATTGAATTGAATTCGAATGAGCCCTTACTGAGCCGAACTCGAGTTTGTTCACGAACGATTCTCTGTTCATTTACAACCTTACTCGTAGACTTGCAAGCCCATTTCCAATCATAATTTTTATCCTTACCACACATCACCAACAATACTAAGGGTTGGTTTGAGAATATATTATTTTAATAATTTTTTGACTTTTTAACTAGAATATAAAGTAAAAATATTAGTTTGTTTGGAATGATTTTTTAACTTTTTACCGAAAAAAAAATACAAAAAGTTAAAAAAAAATAAATCTTTAATATCTTTTTTTTATTTTATTTTATAATTCTTTAACTTTTTGACTTTTTTAATATATATATTGACTTTTTTACTTTTTGAAATTCCCAAACTAACCTTAAACTTGTAAGCCATTCCACCATTTATAGCCACCAAAATAAAACCTTCCAATTTTGATAAGGCATTATTTGACATAAATTAAATAAGTATACTTTTTTAAATTATATCATCTTTATTTTTTTATATTTTTTTTATAAAAAAATTTAAAAAATATTTATATAAATCATTTCAAACCACCCCTAAACTTTCTAGAGGTTCAGGGACTCAGAATGCTAAAAAAGAAGAGCTCTCATTTTTTTTTTTTATTTTACTTTTTTTATATAATAAGACATTACCTAGTTAATAAATTGAGTTTAAATATTTGAACATTCAATACTTCTCAACTACCTTGAATACCAAACCTCTTCCTAAAAGGCTCTCTACATTGCCTCATCATCTTTAGGCAATCCTATGGTACGCGTGTACATATGCGTCTTATTGTACAAGACACACATCCACTTGTTTCTATAAAATTTGACAAAGGTTAGTTTGGAGAACAAGGATTTAGTACTGATTGGTCTAATTTGTCCCAATTTAAAGACAACTGTCTCTAACTATAGTTTAAACCCTAACAATAGTTTACTTAAGAGATCCACTTTATGGCATGACTAGTCTCCTGCCTTATGCATGGGGGTGATGGCTTTTCTAAAATGATTTTTTTTATTGCAGTTAGACGCATCAAGTTTAAAAATTAAAACTAAAATAAATAATATTAAAACACCTTAAAATAGCATAATTTTTTTTAATTTAAATATAAACTATTGGATTACTACTATAAAATCATTTCTCAAAGTAACTCAAATCATCAAATTTCACTAAATAAGCTCATTCCTAAGCTGCTTTTTATCAATTTAGTTGGAAGATGTGGCTGTAATCCTATTCAAATTTCATTCAAACCCCTTCTCATTTTTCTAACAAAATCTTCTTCAATGATGCCAATCAAAAATAAATCAACTTTTCTATTTGGTTGATAGATATGCGAAAGGAAAACAATGGAAACCATAAATTTTTCTTAAAACCAAAATGTTATGCTAACAGCACTTCATCCATTCTACATGGGTCAGACGCTCAAAAATTAAGACACTTCATCCATTGTTGTGTAGATGTCCTCAAAAATTATAATTAAGGCAAAAGAGATTGGACTCTTTTGTCCGATATATTTAAGGGATTCAAACAAGATACAAAGAGGAAAAAGAAAAGAAAAAAAAGCACTACAAATTGTAGCTTAAGAAAATCTCACTTTTTTTGGCCAAATAAATTGAAAAAGTTAAATAAATTAATCTAAAATTGTAATGAAACACTATTATTTAATTTTCTTTAACAAATAAACTAAATAAGTTGACTTATGCATTGCCATGTATATAATTAGCAAAACTATCATATATTGATTTTAACTCTTTCAAGCTAGCTATAGATCTTTCCAAGTTATCAATCTTAAAAAAACCAAGATTACTAAGAACTCTTTTTTTATTGTACCTAATGATTGCTTAAGAAACAAAGGGATGAAGAAGTGAATATAACATAAGCTAACAAGAAGAAAAAAGATGATGTGGGATAAGACAACCAAAATTGGGCATCTCAAAAATTTACTGAATCAAATTCGAACGAACGCTTACCGAGTTGAACTCGAATTTGTTCACGAATGGCTCTCTATTCATTTACCACCCCACTCGTAGGCTCTTAGGCCCATTTCCAATCATAATTTTAATCCCTACCACACATCACCAACAATACTAAGGGTTGGTTTAGGAATATGTTATTTTAATAATTTTTTGGCGTTTTAACTAGAATTAATGTAAAAAAATTAGTTTGTTTAGAATGATTTTTTAACATTTTAATAATAATAATAAAAAAATGAATCTTTATTTTTTTTTTTCATAATTCTTTTAACTTTTTGACTTTTTTAATATATATATATATATTTTTGACTTTTTTACTTTTTAGACTTCCCAAACCAACCTTGAACTTATAAGCCATACCACCATTTATAGCCACCAAAATAAAACCTTCCAATTTTTATAAAGTATTATTTGACATAAATTAAATAAGTGCACTTATTTAAATAAGTACACTTCTTTAAATCATATTATCTTTATGTTTTTACATATCTTTTTATAAAAAAATTAAAAATATATATTTATATAAATTATTCTAAACCATCCCTAAACTTTCTAGAGGTTTAGGGACTCAGAGTACTCAAAAGAAGAGCTCTCATTTTTATTTTTATTTTACTTTTTTTATATAATAAGATATTACCTAGTTAATAAATTAAGTTTAAATAATTGAATATTCTTTTTTTTTTTTTGGTACATCGGAAATGAAAATAATTGAATATTCAATACTTCTCAACAACCTTGAATACCAAACCTCTTTCCTAAAAGGCTATCTAACTCATCATCTTTAGGCAAATCCTATGGTACACGTGTACATATGCGTCTTATTGTACAAGACACACATCCACTTGTTTCTATAAAATTTGACAGGGGTTAGTTTGGAGTACAGTACTGATTGGGTCTAATTTGTCCCAATTTAAAGATAACTGTCTCTAACTATAGTTTAATCCCTAACAATAGTTTACTTAAGAGATCCACTTTATGGCATGACTAGTCTCCTGCCTTATGCATAGGGGTGATGGCTTTTCTATAGTGATTTTTTTTATTGCAGTTAGACGCATCAATAAATTACATAATTTAACTGTTTAAAAATTAAAACTAAAATAAATAATATTAAAATCACACACCTTAGAATAGCATAATTTTTTTTAATTTAAATATAAACTGTTGGATTACTACTATAAAATTATTTCTCAAAGTAACTCAAATCATCAAATTTCACTAAATAAGCTCATTCCTAAGCTGCTTTTTATCAATTTAGTTGGAAGATGTGGCTGTAATCCTATTCAAATTTCATTCAAACCCCTTCTCATTTTTCTAACAAAATCTTCTTCAATGATGCCAATAAAAAATAAATCAACTTTCCTATTTGGTTGATAGATATGCAAAAGGAAAACAATGGAAACCCATAAATTTTTCTTAAAACCAAAATGTTGCGCTAACAGCACTTCATCCATTTTACATGGGCCAGACGCTCAAAAATTAAGGCGCTTCATCCATTGTTGTGTAGATGTCCTCAAAAATGATAATTAAGGCAAAAGAGATTGAGCTCTTTTGTCCAATATATTTAAGGGATTCAAACAAGATAAAAGAGGAAAAAGAAAAGAAAAAAAAGCACTACAAATTGTAACTTAAGAAAATCTCACTTTTTTTGGCCAAATAAATTGAAAAGGTTAAATAAATTAATCTAAAATTGCAATGAAACACTATTATTTAATTTTCTTTAACAAATAAACAAAATAAGTTGACTTATGCATTGCCATGTATATAATATAGCAAAACTATCATATATTGATTTTAACTCTTTCAAGCTAGCTATAGATCTTTCCAAGTTATCAATCTTAAAAAACCAAGATTACCAAGAACTCTTTTTTTATTGTACCTAATGATTGCCTAAGAAACAAAGGGATGAAGAAGTGAATATAACATAAGCTAACAAGAAGAAAAAAAGATGATGTGGGATAAGACAACCAAAATTGGGCATCTCAAAAATCTGTTGGCACTCACAGCTGTGGATTATTTATATAACATATATAAAGCAAATTACTCATAAAAATTTTGAAACTTTGTAACACTTTGTTCTTCAAGAATGTCTATATTCTTAACTACTCCCGTAAATAACTGCTAACAATTTTTAAATTCAACCTATATTTTTTATTCATCAAATTATTAAAAATTTAGATATAAAATTATAAATATATTGCGTTTTCATATGTCACTAATGTATATAAACATATATAAACAGTTCAAAGGGGTCTATATGGTTTGCACATGGAGAAATAGTTATGGAGGGAATATGGTGAGCTGTGAGTTCCATATCAATGTAGGAATTGTTTGACTGCTGTATGATATTATAATCCAATAAAGAATATTGCAGTGAAGGAAGCATTCACTACCAAAAAAAGTGTTTTTTGCGACGGTAGGCGGCCGTCGCAAATGCCCTGGATCCCGTCGCTAATACTTTTTGCGACGGTAATTTGGCTTTTTGCGACGGGAAGGGAGGGTCGCGACAAAAGGGGTTGCAAAAGAGCTTTAGCGACGGTAAGTGCCGTCGCCATTAGTTTCTGCGACGAGAGGGTGCCTTTTTTGCGACGGCACTTTTTCTGTCGCCAATAATGGAAGAATATATCAGTTTTAGCGACGGCACATAATTCCCGTCGCTAAAAGTGGGTTTTTGAGACGGCAGAATTACCGTCGCTAAAACTCTGGCAGCTTATAAATACTGGCGACGGCGACGTCTACCGTCGCTAAAGGTTTCTTGTCAATTACAATTTCACAGCTTTTGCGACTGTATTGGTGTCGTCGCAAAAGCCTATTACTCTTTTTTGCGACGGGTTCTTATGCCGTCTCAAAAAAAAAAAAAAAAAAAAAAAAAAAAAAAAAAAAACTGTTGAGAAATTATTAAAAAAATTAAAATAACATGTATAAAATAAAAAATAACTATAAAAAAATCCAAAAATTACAGAATAATATAAATCCATACATAAACAAAAGTTGACAAATAATAAAAATTAATAATATTGTTACATTCATAACAATACATAAATAAAAATTCATAACAATAAAAATTATGCCACTACATAACGTCGCATAATACATACATAATGTTGCTCACAAATTTAAATAACACAAACCAAAATCAAAAGTTTCGTCTTGATTCGTTCCTGGGTTACAAAAACAAAAATTGGTCATAATCTTTATACGCCCGCATTCCAGAAGAAGCCAACTGCTACTCAGGAAATATCTGAAAAAAACAAGATAAAAATAATTAAAAACCATATAATGGTGTTAATATTTTAATTACAGAAAAATATTAAAAAAAAATTGACTACTATATAATTAGAAAGATAGTTTAGTAAATAATTTTGACTGGACCGAAATCCGGCTCTAACTCCCAAACCGGGAACCCGATTCGAGCCCCGTCTTCTCCCTCAAGTCTCTCATGCCTAGGAGGTCGTGTGTGCCAAGTTTCGTGCTAAACCGACGCCGTTTGGTGATTTTGGGGCGTTAACGCCTCGAATTCAAGTTTCTTAAGGAAGTAGTTTGCCTAAAGTGAAATCCGGCTCTAACTCCCAAACCGGGAACCCGATTCGAGCCCCGTCTTCTCCCACAAGTCTCTCGTGCCTAGGAGGTCGTGTGTGCCAAGTTTCGTGCTAAACCGACGCCGTTTGGTGATTTTGGGGTGTTAACACCTCGAATCCAAGTTTCTTAAGGAAGTAGTTTGCCTAAAGTGAAATCCGGCTCTAACTCCGAAACCGGGAACCCAATTCGAGCCCCGTCTTCTCCCACAAGTCTCTCGTGCCTAGGAGGTCGTGTGTGCCAAGTTTCGTGCTAAACCGACGCGGTTTGGTGATTTTGGGGCGTTAACGCCTCGAATTCAAGTTTCTTAAGGAAGTAGTTTGCCTAAAGTGAAATCCGGCTCTAACTCCCAAACCGGGAACCCGATTCGAGCCCCGTCTTCTCCCACAAGTCGCTCGTGCCTAGGAGGTCGTGTGTGCCAAGTTTCGTGCTAAACCGACGCGGTTTGGTGATTTTGGGGCGTTAACTCCTCGAATTCAAGTTTCTTAAGGAAGTAGTTTGCCTAAAGTGAAATCCGGCTCTAACTCCCAAACCGGGAACCCGATTCGAGCCCCGTCTTCTCCCACAAGTCTCTCGTGCCTAGGAGGTCGTGTGTGCCAAGTTTCGTGCTAAACCGACGCGGTTTGGTGATTTTGGGGCATTAACTCCTCGAATTCAAGTTTCTTAAGAAAGTAATTTGCCTAAAGTGAAATCCGGCTCTAACTCCCAAACCGGCAACCCGATTCGAGCCCCGTCTTCTCCCACAAGTCTCTCGTGCCTAGGAGGTCGTGTGTGCCAAGTTTCGTGCTAAACCGACGCGGTTTGGTGATTTTGGGGCGTTAACGCCTCGAATTCAAGTTTCTTAAGGAAGTAGTTTGCCTAAAGTGAAATCCAGCTCTAACTCCCAAACCGGGAACCCGATTCGAGCCCCGTCTTCTCCCACAAGTCTCTCGTGCCTAGGAGGTCGTGTGTGCCAAGTTTCGTGCTAAATCGACGCCGTTTGGTGATTTTGGGGCGTTAACGCCTCGAATAAAGTTTCTTAAGGAAGTAGTTTGCCTAAAGTGAAATCCGGCACTAACTCCCAAACCGGGAACCCGATTCGAGCCCTGTCTTCTCCCACAAGTCTCTCATGCCTAGGAGGTCGTGTGTGCCAATTTTCGTGCTAAACCGACGCCGTTTGGTGATTTTGGGGCGTTAACGCCTCGAATTCAAGTTTCTTAAGGAAGTACTTTGCCTAAAGTGAAATCCGGCTCTAACTCATAAACCGGGAACCTGATTCGAGCCCCGTCTTCTCCCACAAGTCTCTCGTGCCTAGGAGGTCGTGTGTGCCAAGTTTCGTGCTAAACCGACGCGGTTTGGTGATTTTGGGCCATTAACTCCTCGAATTCAAGTTTCTTAAGGAAGTAATTTGCCTAAAGTGAAATCCGGCTCTAACTCCCAAACTGGGAACCCGATTCGAGCCCCGTCTTCTCCCACAAGTCTCTCGTGCCTAGGAGGTCGTGTGTGCCAAGTTTCGTGCTAAACCGACGCGGTTTGGTGATTTTGGGGCGTTAACGCCTCGAATTCAAGTTTCTTAAGGAAGTAGTTTGCCTAAAGTGAAATCCGGCTCTAACTCCCAAACCGGGAACTCGATTCGAGCCCCGTCTTCTCCCACAAGTCTCTCGTGCCTAGGAGGTCGTGTGTGCCAAGTTTCGTGCCAAACCGATGCGGTTTGGTGATTTTGGGGCGTTAACGCCTCGAATTCAAGTTTCTTAAGGAAGTAGTTTGCCGAAAGTGAAATCCGGCTCTAACTCCCAAACCGGGAACCCGATTCGAGCCCCGTCTTCTCCCACAAGTCTCTCGTGCCTAGGAGGTCGTGTGTGCCAAGTTTCGTACTAAACCGACGCCGTTTGGTGATTTTGGGGCGTTAACGCCTCGAATTCAAGTTTCTTAAGGAAGTACTTTGCCTAAAGTAAAATCCGGCTCTAACTCCCAAACCGGGAACCCGATTCGAGCCCCCTCTTCTCCCACAAGTCTCTCGTGCCTAGGAGGTCGTGTGTGCCAAGTTTCGTGCTAAACCGACGCGGTTTGGTGATTTTGGGGCATTAACTCTTCGAATTCAAGTTTCTTAAGGAAGTAATTTGCCTAAAGTGAAATCCGGCTCTAACTCCCAAACCGGGAACCCGATTCGAGCCCCGTCTTCTCCCACAAGTCTCTCGTGCCTAGGAGGTCGTGTGTGCCAAGTTTCGTGCTAAACCGACGCCGTTTGGTGATTTTGGGGCGTTAACGCCTCGAATTCAAGTTTCTTAAGGAAGTAGTTTGCCTAAAGTGAAATCCGGCTCTAATTCCCAAACCGGGAACCCGATTCGAGCCCCGTCTTCTCCCACAAGTCTCTCGTGCCTAGGAGGTCGTGTGTGCCAAGTTTCGTGCTAAACCGACGCCGTTTGGTGATTTTGGGGCGTTAACGCCTCGAATTCAAGTTTCTTAAGGAAGTAGTTTGCCTAAAATGAAATCCGGCTCTAACTCCCAAACCGGGAACCCGATTCGAGCCCCGTCTTCTCCCACAAGTCTCTCGTGCCTAGGAGGTCGTGTGTGCCAAGTTTCGTGCTAAACCGACGCGGTTTGGTGATTTTGGGGTGTTAACTCCTCGAATTCAAGTTTCTTAAGGAAGTAGTTTGCCTAAAGTGAAATCCGGCTCTAACTCCCAAACCGAGAACCCGATTCGAGCCCCGTCTTCTCCCACAAGTCTCTCGTGCCTAGGAGGTCGTGTGTGCCAAGTTTCGTGCTAAACCGATGCCGTTTGGTGATTTTGGGGCATTAACTCCTCGAATTCAAGTTTCTTAAGGAAGTAATTTGCCTAAAGTGAAATCCGGCTCTAACTCCCAGACCGGGAACCCGGTTCGAGCCCCGTCTTCTCCCACAAGTCTCTCGTGCCTAGGAGGTCGTGTGTGCCAAGTTTCGTGCTAAACCGACGCCGTTTGGTGATTTTGGGGCGTTAACGCCTCGAATTCAAGTTTCTTAAGGAAGTAGTTTGCCTAAAGTGAAATCCGGCTCTAACTCCCAAACCGGGAACCCGATTCGAGCCCCGTCTTCTCCCACAAGTCTCTCGTGCCTAGGAGGTCGTGTGTGCCAAGTTTCGTGCTAAACCGACGCGGTTTGGTGATTTTGGGGCGTTAACTCCTCGAATTCAAGTTTCTTAAGGAAGTAGTTTGCCTAAAGTGAAATCCGGCTCTAACTCCCAAACCGGGAACCCGATTTGAGCCCCGTCTTCTCCCACAAGTCTCTCGTGCCTAGGAGGTCGTGTGTGCCAAGTTTCGTGCTAAACCGACGCGGTATGGTGATTTTGGGGCGTTAACTCCTCGAATTCAAGTTTCTTCGGTAACGATCTGCGAATAGCCAATGGAATAAGTTGTTGCATCAGAATATGACTATCGTGGCTCTTAAGACCCCCAATGCTTCTATCATGTAAGCGCACACGACGTGATATATTGGATGAATACCCGTCGGGAACTCTTACTTCCTTCAACACTTTCAAGAACAAATCTTTCTCATCCTTGGTCATCGTGAATTGTGCTGGTGGTAAATAGGCTTTATTCGACCCTCTTAACTGCAAATGTAGGGGTTTTCTAATATTCATATCTTGTAAATCACGCCGAGCATTAACACCATCCTTCGATTTTCCTGCAACCCCTAATATTGTCCACAACACATTGTCACAAACATTCTTCTCTATATGCATCACATTGAGGTTGTGTCTTATTAGATTGTGCTCCCAATATGGCAATTCATAAAAGATTCTCTTTTTCTTCCAACTATGGGTGCGATGTCCAGCTTTCTCCTTCTCTACCTGTCTCCTATGCCTCTCCTTCAGGTCATCCCTATTGTATTGGGTTAAAATACCCTCAGATTCTAATTGTAGCAACATCTCAGTTCCAGACAACAATTTTGGTTTGAGTCTGATTTCCCGCCTACCATCAAATGATACTTTATCCTTCCGGAATTTATGGCCAGTAGGTAAAAATCTGCGATGACCCAAGTATGATTGTTTCCTACTATGCTTCAACCAACACGATGTAGTTTCCTTATTGCAACAAGGACATGCATATTCTCCTTTAGTGCTCCATCCTGACAAGTTTGCGTATGCAGGAAAATCACTAATTGTCCACAGTAAAGCTGCATGCATTTGAAACATTTGATTTGTTGATGCATCAAATGTTGACACACCCTCATTCCATAGTTCTTTCAACTCCTCAATCAACGGTTGCATATACACATCAATCTTGTCACCAGGTCCTTTCAGGCCGTCAATAAGCACGGATAAAATTAGAAATGGTTGCTTCATGCACATCCATGGCGGCAAGTTGTATGGAATGAGCACAACAGGCCAAGTGCTATGAACTATGTTCATCGTCCTGAATGGGTTAAAACGATCAGATGCTAAGCCAAGCCTTACACTTCGGCAATCATTACTAAAGTCAATATTCCGACGGTCAAAATCTTTCCATGCAAGGGAGTCAGCAGGATGCCTGAAGACACCATCATCAGTTCGTTCCTCTGCATGCCATCTCATTAACTTGGCCGTCTTGGATGACATAAACAACCTCTGCAACCTTGACTTTAAAGGAAAATACCTCATCTGTTTTGCAGCTATTTGTTTGCCACCTGTGTTAGGACCATTTGAACCACCATCACCATTTGATTTCCATCTAGAACTGTTGCATATGACACATTTATCAAGATTGGCGTCCTCGTTTCGAAACAACATGCAACTGTTGGGACATGCATCCCACGTCTCATACGTGAAGCCCAAATCTGTTGTGACCTTTTGAGCTTTATAATATGAGTCCGGGAGTTTCACACCCAACGGGAACGCCTCATTCAATAACTCAAGCAACATGTCAACAGACTTGTCTGTCCACTGATTAAGCACCTTCAAATGTAGAAGTTGAACAATGAATGACAAAGATGTGAACTTCTGACAACCCGGATACAATTCACTTTGTGCATCTTGAAGAAGTTTGAAATACTTTGCAGTCTCTGCATTTGGACCGAGCTGGGGTTCAGATGCATGGGGATCAGGCCCCTGTGGTTCATCACCCTCAACACTTGTACCGGCATGTGGATTTCCCATAGCCCCTTGTATCATTCCAATCATATCATCTCCAATGTCTAAATTAGCTAATGTTTCATTCTCTCGATTACCATGCAGAGATATGTAAGATTCCCCATGATTAATCCAATGTTTGTATTTTTTTAAAAAACCATTCAAAATCAGATGCTCCCGTACACCATCTCGTACAAAATAGTATCGATTCTCACACTTCCTACACGGACAACTGATCATCGAACCTTCAACCCTATTGGTGTAGGCAAACACAAGGAATTCATCAATCCCATTAATGTATTCACTCGACATCCTATTTGGCAAATCAATCCAACTCTTATCCATCATCTGTACACATCCACAAAAATATCTCACCAAAGTAACTCTAAATATAATACCTACGCAAACCAAGTAAATGATAGCATTCCTCTCCGCAAATAAATAAATTGTCATATTAAACGTCAAAAAATACCAAAAAAAAAAAAACCTAATAAACAGAATAAATAAGTGAAAATAAAAATAAACCCTAATATTTTGATTGGTTTTCAATTTATATTGTCTAAGACACATACATATTTTGGAAATATATTGTCTAAGACACATACATATTTCAACATTATTTAATAAATTTTTGAAATTTCATGCAAATAAACCATTGAGGTTTTTGACAATCAAACTAAACTCATTCATTATCAACATTAATCTTAACCTTAAATGCACTAAATTTAATTTGTCCTATTAAATATATATGAAATTATTATTTATTTTCATAACTTTTTCAAAATATAAATCTAATTTCTTGATTCTATTTTTTTTTTCCACAACAAGTTTTTGAACTTTTATACAGATTTTTATATATATGAAATACAGATATATAAATACAGATTTATATACAGATTTTTATATACAGATTTTTATATATATGAAATACAGATTTATACAGATATATAAATAAATACAGATTTATATATATAGACAGATTTCAGATATATGGACAGATTTATATATATGGACAGATTTATACAGATATATAAATAAATACAGATTTATATATATAGACAGATTTCAGATATATGGATAGATTTATATATATATGGACAGATTTATACAGATATATAAATAAATACAGATTTATATATATAGACATTCATGTATATATATATATACAGAGACCGAGAGAGATAGAGAGAGAGAGAGAGAGAGAGCATATGCAGAGAGAGAGAGAGAGAGAGAGTCGTCGCCGGAGGGAGCACCACTACCTGTCGCCGTCGCCGCCGCACCACCGCTGCTTGCTCGCCGTCGCCGGAGCACCACTACCCGTAGCCCGTTTGAGAAATTTGGAGGATGAAGTTAGGGATTTGGGATGAAGTTAGGGATTTGGGGATGAAGGTCGAGCGGCAACATGAAAAAGAAGGGCGGGCGTGGTTTTTATTTTACTTTTTGCGACGGTAGGTTGTAGCCCGTCGCAAATAGTAGTCATTTGATCGTAAAACGGCGCCGTTTGAATAACATTTTTTTGCGACGGCAAATTTCCGTCGCAGCAACCATACGCCGTCTCAAAAAGGGGGTTTTCTGCGACGGTTTTTTTTACCGTCGCTATTCCTTCCGCATTTCCGACCCCTCCGCGTAGTTTTATTACCGACGGGAACGAACCGTCGCTAAAGGCTATTATTTGCGACGGGTAAAGTTACCGTCGCAAAAAACTGTTTTTTGCGACGGGAGGCGCACCGTCGCTAATTCCTCCGTGTTTTTTACTCTGTTTTCCTGTAGTGATTGTTGGATGAAACAATCATTAATTTTTTCAAAACTTAAGCAGTTAGGTAGTGGGAAGCATCTGCAGTGATGCTAAAACACTTGCTATTGTTAAAATTGGGCAAAAGTTTACCAAAATTGTACTCCAGTGGACTGCTATACCTGCTGCCAAATTTTGGCAATGCTATTTGTTGTGCCAAATTTGGCAGTAGATTTGGCATTGTCAATCCTTGCCACATCGTCAAACTGTAAAAACAGATCCCTCTCTCCCAATTTTCAAAAGCCAATCAACAAATTTTAAAAAAAAAAAAAAAAAAAAAAAATCAACGAAAGAGAGGGGAAGTAAGTTGGCATTGTGCCAAAATGGCATGTAAGGCAACATTTCTATTGTATGGGAGATTATTCCTTTTACTGTCTTGTGGTCAATTTGGAGGTTGAGAAATCAATGCATCTTTGAGAGCACCCAACTGAATTGGGTAGAGCTGATAGATTTAATTAAGTTTCGCATTCTGTTTTGGGCCTCATTGAAATCGGAATTTAGAGGTTATTCTATAAATCAACTATATATTGCACTGCCAATCAGGTATGTTGAGGTATCTGTTGGAGGGTTTCATGTTGAAGTTCTCACGGGTAACAGTAAGGAAATTTTCTAAGAGATGGATCTGGTTTCCTTTTTGTTGGTTTTTTTACCGGTTTGATGGGTTGGTGGCTGCTCTGGTTTGTTGGCTGCTTGCGGTGTACTTGTAGCTTGTTTGGCATGTTTTTTTTTTTAGTTGCCTCTTCGCTTCCTCATTTGTTGGTTACTCACCAACTTTGTGACATGAGTTACCAAATGATTGGGTGTTATCAATTTAGTTGGAACTTGGAATGTCACCTTGATACTTTTTGTTATCGTCCGTCCTTTATTGATATTTTTCATACGAAAAATGATTTGTGGCACTAAAAAGTTGGGCACTAATGTCCCTAATTTTCATTTTGGGTAACTGTTTTGTTTTGTTTTTTTTTTTTTTTGCCTTATATGGAAATTAGGGGCATTAGTGTCCAACTTTTTAGTGCCACAAATCAAAACCGTTTTCATACATAATGTATGTTTTTTTTTATCAATAAAGTCTTCTTTCTGTTCATCAAAAAAAAAGTATTGTAGCTAGCCAAATTTCAGCTTTGGCAATGCCAAAATAGCAAGCACTATTGGGATGCTCGCCTCGTATGATATCGTCTCCTATTTGAAGTTGCTATTCACATTACACTTTTGGTTGTTTATATTTGCTCATTACACCTTTTAAGAAAATTTAAAATTCTAACTATTTCTTTTTACACCCTTTGTAATACCAATACTAACCCTAATTTACAACCTTAACAAAGCCCTTAACAAGTTTCTCATTACACCACACCATATTTCCATTTGTGACATACAACCAATCCTAACGGAGAGGAGTATACATCGGCAACCACAACATACACCCACAACAGGAGCATACACTGGCAACACCGGCCACCACACCAACCTCTACACTGACCATGATACTCTAGTGAGCACACTAGTCACTGGCGATCATGTTTATTGGCAAACACCCTCAGGTATTTCAGGTTTTTTTTTTTTTTTAATCATTGTTTATTGTGTTATTTTAATGAAAAATAATATACAAGTTCATTTTCTAGACGTACTTTCTAGACCCAATAATATATAAGTGAAATGATTGATCAATAATTAGAGAAAATAAGAGAGAAATAGAGAATTGTCTTAAATATTCTAATAGATTGTCACTGCATTGGAGTTTGGGAAGACTAAATAAGTGCACTTTTTGGCTTTTTATGAAATATGGGTTGGATTTGGGTTGGGTTTGAAGTGATGTGTTAGAGAGGTGATGTGACTTAAATAAGATGATGTGACTTAAATAGGATAGTGACTTTTTGACTTTTTGAATTTTTTTTAAGATGCCAAACTTGGCCTAATTTGAAAATTTAGTCTAATTTTTTAATTAGAGTAGCACTACCTTTTTTTTAATTTATAATTGCATTTTGGTGATTACAGTGTGGATTTTTTTATTTATTTTTAGATAGTTTTTTTTTTAAACATTATTGTCAACGCAAGCTGCTTTTAACGCCCTTTTCTTATTTTAAATTCACCCAATAGTAACCACATATCATTAGTCAAGTAGTCTTAATGTATTAGTGAATTATCGAATAAATAATTTTGATTGATTCTGAAAATCAATTCTTAAAAGTTTGAAGAACTAAATATGTACGGGGGGAAAATATTCTTAACCCTCCGTACGCCTTGAACGTCAAGCTTCCGTCAACGGCGTCTATCTCTGCAACACAAAAACGGTGAGCTGCCCGGCGGTGGTGTGCCGGAAAGACCCTCCGACGCTCAAGTCAGATTACCGGAAGAAGACAATGAGGAGAGAATGTTTGTGAGAGTGAGTTCGCATACCAGTAACGTTCGCCTTCCCACTCCATATCTAGGCTGGCCACGCAGCTCCGAGATTGTGCGCGCACTACCTCTGCTGTCCTTCCTTGGACAGGTGGCAGTGCTCGCCTCTGACCACCTTACACGTGTAAAGGTTTTGTTCTCCTTCCAGTACATGCAGAACTGCCTAGCGGTATTGAGGCATTCGTGGAGCAGACGTCCTCTCCTTCACACCATTGGCCCAGGTGGCACCCTTGACCGAGGTACCATGACCGGCCAAACACTTGTGGAAAATTGCCATCACACAATCATGCCACATACCGCCGGTTTCCCACTTGGAACCAGGTGAGAACTTAACAGCAAACGCCGAGCTACCCTCGGCCGGTTCAGCGCAATTGACCGGTTGTGAGGCAAGCCGGCCTCGAACCGTTTCACCTCCAATCTCGGTCACGCGCAAGCGCTTTGCCTTGGCTGGACGGCTAGTGGCATACCGGCCAGGCCGCATCCTCGGCGTAGCCGGTCAGTCCTAAAGCTCGGTTGCAATTTCCACCGCGATCCACGCCTACGCGGGCGGCCTCCAGCTCGGCCCTCAGGAGGTTACCGGTTGAAATCGTTAACCGATCAATACAGACCGCTCGATCGTAGCGGCCTCCCATATTGCTCGGTGACACGTAGTCTGTAACGCCGAACGTCACTTTTGCTCGGCCGTACTAAGAGATGGAAATCTCCCCTCTCAAAATATATATTCTTGAAGAACTGATTTCTTTATACTTTGTGTTCAATATTCTCTTGAAACCTTCTTTTAATATTTTCTTAGTTTTTATACAAAACATAGGATGATTAATAAATCTATAATTGTTTTTTTTGGTAAGATATAAATCTATAATTCATCATAAGGCATTTTTCTCTTTACCACTAGACTAGTCGTGTGGGTTCCTTAACAGATTAAGGCTTGCACAATGGTGACTGTTGTGCGATTCAAGGAAATTATTTCGAATTTTATTTTTATGATCTGAATCATTTAATTTTTAAAGAATATCGATTAAAATATACCTGTAAAAAAATCAAGTTGATCGGATACCGATAAACCCTTTATCAACTCGAATTTGTATATATAAAAAACAAATATATAAGTATTAAACTAAATACAAATGTGAGTTGATGAAGAGTCTATCGATATCCGATCAATTTGATTTTTTACAGATATATTCTACTCGATGTTTTTTAAAAATTGAATAGTTCGAATGATGAAAATAAAATTCAAAATAATTCTCATGAACTACACAACAATCACTGCTGTACAAGCCGCACAACAGTAACTCCAACTCCGATTTTAACATGCAGTGTTGCTAAAATGGTATTTGGCAGGCCCATAATGGCAAGCACAAGGATTGGGAAATAAACACTATTCTTGGTAGGAGTATGTAGAGTGCGGTTCAGGTAATTTGAGAATAAAATTATAAATTGAATGGCGGGTTAGTGGATTAGCGGATTGACAAATTGCAATTTGAGTGATTTTTGGCAGATTGAAAAATATTCTAACTAATTATCATACATTTGCATAATATATAACGCTAATTTGTATAATATTTTTTAGATATATAACACAAAATAATTTTACATAATATATTTCATATATATAACCTCTAATTTATAATAAATTTTATATCTTAGATCTCTCCTACACTCATTTTTACATTAATATTTCATTAGAAATTAAAAAATATATATGTATTAATTATAACGGAATGGAACGGTTCGGTTGGCAGATTATAAATTTTAAAGTTCAACTCGCGGTTAACAGTTAGAGCGGTACAAATTGATACAAATAAGTGCGATTTTAACATATTGGATGGCATTTTGCACTGCCCTAGGGCTGAATTTGGATTTTTCAAATTTACTTTTAATCCAAATGTCAATATAGCTGTCCATTTTAAATTAAGATGATGCAAACGAGTCAGGATATTTTAGAATGATTTTTAATTAAATGATCTTAAAGTGATTTTTGAATGAATGATATTTAGGCCAAGTTTGACATATTGTAAAAAAGTTAAAAAGTTACTTAAAAAGTTAACACTATTTACCAAAAGTTAACAATTACGACTGCACAACTCCCAATCCTAATTTTTCCCTACAAATCAATTTTTACAATTTTTTATTATACATTTTTTCATAAAAGTCAAAAAGTTAACCCAAACATCCATATTTTCTTTCTCAATTTTTTAATCTAAAAAGACAAAAAGTATACTTATTTAAGACACTCTAACCAACCCCTTAATTTTATAAAAATTAAAGGTACAAGTTACAATGACAAAAGTTGAGGGTAGAGCAGCCTCCCAAAAAAATCACTTTAAAAAAAAAAAAAATCAGTCTAGAGCATTCGGACTCGCTGCATATTGGGGGTGTTTGGAACCTAAGCTTGAGATTAAACTAGATTCAAACATTAAAAAAAGTCAAATAGTCTCAAATATCAATGATTTATATTAAAAAAAAAAAAAAAAAAAAAAGCAGTCAACAGTGGGGCAACCTACACTATCACGTTGACAGTGTAAGCACAGTGTAAGTGACAGCCTAATCCCATGGGTTGAAATGACAATATTGCCCCTTAGACCAATTTTAAAAAAAGTGAGGTTAGGGACAAATTTGTCACTTCAGCCTCAAATATCATTTTAAACATATTTTTCAATATAACAACTCAAATAAAAATCTATTCTATCTTTCTAAATACAAAAACTAAAATAAGACTACTAAAATAATAAAAAAACTTAAAAAATAGTCACTTCCCAAATACTCACACTGTATACTGTTCTTAGTTTCTAGAACCATTTTTGCATTAAAAAAAAAGAGTAAAAAACAGCAATGAGAATTGAATTTAGATTTTTGGACATCTACTAGTATGGGTGGACATTAAACCAAGTTTAGTGGGTTATTCTTGTACACTTAAGTGGTCAATTCTTACCAAAGATAAAAATTTTAATTATTTATTAGAGTGTCTTTGTTTGTTATTTATTTTATCGTGTTATGAGCTCTTTTCTTGTAACGATTGTTGGCGTCTTTGTTAATTATTTATTTTTTCGTGTTAGGACAAACCACCCCCCACCCCCCCTTCTTCCTCTCTTTTTTTTAAGGGTAAATTGCACTAACACCCTCTAAGTTTATGTTTATTACAGTTCTTTTCCTCACCTTTTGAAAATTACATCTCTCCTCCTAAGGTTTAAAGTTTCACTACAGATTTCCTCTTCAGCAATTTAATTTTTTTAAATACCAATTTTACCCTCATTGAGTAAATTACATTGACACCCCTCACATTTTAGAAATTACAATCCCCTCCCTAAGGTTTAAAGTAGCATTACCAATTGCCCCCTTGGTTAGTAGTAGTTGAAAAAAAATTTATTGAAAAAAAAATTAATTGGAAAAAAATTTATATTGAAAAAAAAATTAATTGAAAATTTTTTTTTGTTAATAAAGTTTTGAAATTTTTGTTTAAAAATCAACGTAAGCTCATTTTTTGAATTTACATTTTTTCCTCAAATTTACAAACTGAGACAACCATTTATAAACTAAAAAAATTATCAAACAAGTTTTTATGACAGTTTTTAAAATTTTTGTAAATATAAATTGAAAACTGAAAACGAAATGGTTACCAAACAGACTTGATGGTAAAACTGTCGTAAAATTAACAAATAATTAATAAGTTACCAATGTAAGAAATGACTTATCAAAAGATTCTTAAGCTATGTATGGTTTGATTTTTAGAAATTTTTTTAAAAAATTAAAAATTAATTTGGTTAAGAAATAAAAAATAAAAAATAATTATCATTTTTATATAATTTTTATCTTTCGAGTGGTTAGGAATAATTTTTTACAAATTAAATTGAAACAACTATACATATATATATATAACATGTCCAAAAGTTAAAATGATAATTTTTTTTTACCCTTAAATAATAATTATTTTTTATTTTTTATTTCTTAACCAAATTAATTTTTAATTTTTAAAAAATAATTCTAAAATTCAAACAATACATAACCTAAGAATCTTTTAATAAGTCATTTCTTACGTTAGTAACTTATTTAATTATTTGTTAATTTTACGATATTTTTACCATCAAGTCAGTTTGGTAACTATTTCGTTTTCAGTTTTCAATTTATATTTACAAAAATTTAAAAAACTGTCATAAAAACTTGTTTGATAATTTTTTTAGTTTATAAATAGTTGTCTCAGTTTGTAAATTTGAGGAAAAAACGTAAATTCAAAAAATGAACTTACGTTGGGTTTTAAACAGAAATTTAAAAACTTTACTAACAATAATTTTTTTTCAAATAATTTTTTTCCCAATTAATTTTTTTTCTAACTAATACTAACCGAGGGGGTAATTGGTAATGCTACTTTAAATCTTAGGGAAGGGATTGTAATTTCTAAAATGTGAGGAGTGTCAATGTAATTTACCCAATGAGGAAAAAATTGGTATTTAAAAAAATTAAATTGCTGAAGGGGGGAATCAGTAATAAAACTTTAAACCTTAGGGGAGAGATGTAATTCCAAAAGGTGAGGGAGTGAACTGTAATAAATATAAATCTCAGAGGGTGTCAGTGTAATTTACCCTTTTTTGTAATGGTTGTGAGCGTTGAAGTTATGATTTGTCTTATTAGACTTTTTTATGTAGTTGAATTAGCGGTAACTCGTGCGATTTACAAAAAAATAAATTATATATATTTTGTGTGATAAGTAAATTATTTTAATTTTAAATTATGTCTTAATAGCGACAAGTCATAATATTAAGCCATTTGGGTAGATGTTAACAATAATTAACCTACAAAATTTCACAATAAAATTTGATATGCATAAAAAATTCTTAATTATAAAAATTATTGGAAATAATAGTATCACAATCATTTAATAACATAAATAACTTGTATCAAACTAAACAAAACATTAAAAAAAGATAAATTTTATAAACTCAAAAAAATTATCATAAATTTACTTAAACTTTTAAATCAGTAGTGTATATTATTATTGTGGGATCAAATTATGAATAAATATCAAGTTTTAATTATAATTTATAAGTAGTTTTTTTTTAAAAATAATTTAAGTTTGCTACATTACTCATAAAAAAAACTTATCAAACAAATCATTAATTGATTATATTAGCAAATCTCTATTTTTAATCTCATCTATCAATGACACACGTATATCATATCAAAGTATAAATCATTCTCCATAGTTTGAATAATACTTACATAGTTCCTACATCATTTTAAAAAAATTAATCAAGATAAAAATTTCATAAAATTATAAAAATTATGTAAGAAAACAATTTTAATCCATTTTATTTATAATAAAAAAATGATGAAAAATTATTTGAGTTGTACTTGAATAAATATAACAAATGATAGCTTTAATCATTATATACCAAAAAAATAAATTATACAGGTTACTCAACGAAAAAACTGTTGAATACAGCTAAAGTCATGAACTTTGAATTAAATCATATGGGCTCTAAATTAATAATATAATCTAGCAAATCAACTAATAATAACATAGAGATATTGACAAATATGTAGTACTTTCGTACCATCTTTGTATTATATTCATTAATTTCATAGATCATATGAAAGTTTTACTCATTTCGATCCTTCAATAAAATAAGGACCAAGAAATCAAATTTGATAAGAAATTGGTTCTAAATTTTATTATTGAAAAAACAAAAATTTCAAAGAGAGAATTTAGAAATGAGATTGAAGAAATACTATAACAAATGACAGTTTTATAAAAAAAAAAATGATTTAATGCAAATTATTTTTAATAACTAATAGAAATAATATCGAATTATTACCTTGGATTAATATAGTGATGAAAATCCTTCATTATTTCATTATTAATACTATTCTCATTCAAAGCCAATAATTTTTTTTTTATTTTATCTATTTATTTTTTTTATCTTTATCACTTGGTAGATAATAACGAATAATAAAAATCATTAATAGAAGGTTAAAAATTTAAGAGGAGATAAAAAAATTATGGATAAGAACATTTCATAAGATAAAAAATTTAAAATAAAAAAAGATAACATGTGATAGAAGGAGAAAAAAAAAATGAGTAAATAAAAATAAAAATTTAGATATATATGTTTTTGATAGATATATAGATTAACAAATCATATCTTTATCAAAATTTTATTATTTTAATTTTTTGTAAACAATTATTTAATCATTATCTTTATCTGTAGACCACATTAATCTTTATAAATTATTTATCAATTTTTATATGTTTATTTATCTATAAGTCATGAAATTAATTTTTTTAAATAATTTTTAAAATTTTTATCTTTATCTATAAGTCATGAAATAAATTTTCATAAATTATTTATGAATTTTTATATGTTTATCTATAATGAAATTAATTAAAGTACAAAATGAAGGGAAAAAAAAGAAGAAGTAATTTCGTCTTTTATTTTTATTTTTTAAAATCAATTATTTAATCTTTATCTTTATTTGTAGGCCATGAAATTAATTTTTATAAGTTATTTATCAACTTTTATATGTTTATTTATGGGAAGAAATTTAAAATTATCGATAAGTTATGAAATTAATTTTTTTTAAATTAATTGTTTAATTTTTATCTTTATTTGTAGATTATAAAATTAATTTTCAGTTTTTATATGTTTATCTATATGGAGGAATTTTGAAATTCAAATTTTTATCCATAAGCAATGTAATTAATTTTTATTTTAATTAATCAAAATGAAGAAAAATAGAAAACATGAAAGACAATAAAAAAGGTTGCCATGTAGGAAAGAGAGAGTTTTAAAATTATGAGAATTTATGAATAAATATTTGGAGGCTTTTGACAAAACAACTACATTTAGTTATATATATAATATAATATAATATAATATAGATATAGATATAGATATAGATACAGATATAGATATTTTTATGATATATTATATATTTTTGTGATAAATATTACATTTTTTTTTTTGGTAATAGATACGATATATTTGTAATTGAGAAATGAAATTATGCTTTTTGTAGCAATGTCACATAATTTTTTATCTAAATATTTTCTAACAAAAAAATGTGTAATAATACCACTAAATACGTAATAATATCACAAAAATATGTAATTTAATTTCTCAATTACAAATTATCGTAACTTCTACTAAAAAAATATGTAACATTTACCATAAAAAATACTTAATACACACTACACATAATAAAGTACATGTGTACCATAGTGTTTTCCCCTATATCAAGGGTGCATGCTCTTGAGAGCTGCTAGTTTTAATGTGTCCACTGTCTATACTAGAGCATGGTAATTTTCATGGTTAATGGAAAATTGATTTAATCCATATATTTGGTAAAATACAATATTTCCAAATAGCACTTTAAATTACACATAAGAGTATAATTCAAACTTCTTAATAATAGTAATGAAAATAGAATATATGGCATAAAAAATGTAAATATCAAAAGTACCAATGTGTCTGGGTAAAGTATTAATTCTTAATATATATATATATATATATATGTGTGTGTACAATGCTAATATTAATATCCAATGAACTATTAATTATCTCTATTTAACTGCATTCAATAATTAACCAGATATTTTCTACTACAATAAAATTAATTAAAGAAATAAGACTGGGTAATTTAAAACCATGAAAAAGACTAAATGGAAACTAATTTGGCATCATTGAATTCAAAACCACTTGACTTTATTTATAATATCAACTAAAATTATCATAAATAATGTGTAAGTTAAAAAATAAAATTATTTAAACTGGTGTGTGCTTTCAAAATCATATAAAATTTGTGAATTTTCCTTTATAACTTTTAGGGAAAAAAAAAAAAAAAAAAAGACCCTAAGATTTGTGTCTTTTAACAAAAAAAACTTTGAATTTTTAATTTTGTCAATTTAATCACTAATCTTTTGATTTGTTTTCAATCTAAATCATCTGCCTATTTTGATTAAGCAAATTGTTTAAAAATATATATTTTAGTCATTAAACTCAATAGAAACTGGTATTTTAGACATTTTCCATACATTTACATTGGATTTAACTACTTTTCTAACAGTTTTGCGTAACGAAATTAGGCGGATGATTTAGATTGAAAACAAATCAAAAGATTAAGATTTAAACTGATAAAATTAAAAACTTATGATTTAATTTGTTACAATACTTGAACCCCGATTTTTTAAATTATTTATTTATTTATTTATTTGTTTTTTAATCTTTTTAACATAACAAACACTCCTTATTTTCTTTAGTAAACATATTGAGACTCTTGATTTAAATTACACAATTTTATCCACAATAATATTGTAGATCACGTACCAACTTTTGATTTATTACAAATTTAATCATGTTATAGCATCTCCAACACCTTCTTTAAAAGATGTTTGTCAGCTATTATAACTAATCTCATGCATGCTACATCATCATGAATCCTTTTCCATTGACCCACCAAATTTCACGCGATTTTGATCCTGGCCCACTTTTGGCTTTTGCATTCCCTGTCTGCTTGATTCGAGAATTGTATGACCATGCATACTACATCATCATGAATCCTTCCTAAAATCACGTTTTCTATTTACCAACCAAATTTCACACAATTTCAAGCCTAACCCGTTTTTGTCTTTTGGATTGCCTATCCGTTTGATCCTAGAATTGTCTGACCATGCATGCTACATCATCATGGATCATTTCTAAAATCACGTTTTCTATTGACCCGCCAAATTTCACACGATTCTGAGCCCGGTCCATTTTTGGCTTTTGCATTGTTTGTTTGTTTGGTCTGAGTATTATACGGTCATGCATGCTACATCATCATGGGTCCTTTCTAAAATCATGTTTTATATTGACCCACAAAATTTCACGTGATTCCGATCCTAGCCTGTATTTGGCTTTTGTATTGCCTGTCCGTTTGATCAGAGAATTGTATGACCATGCATGCTATATCATCATGGATCCTTCCCAAAATCATATTTTCTATTGACCCACCAAATTTCACGAGATTTCGATTCTGGCCCACTTTTTGCTTTTGCATTGCATGTCTATTTGGTCTGAGAATTGTATGGCCATGCATGCTATATTATCACGAATCCTTCATAAAATCAAGTTTTCTATTGACCCACCAAATTTCACGCGATTTCAAGCCCGAACCATTTTTGGCTTTTGCATTGCCTACTCGTTTGATCAGAGAATTGTATGGCTATGCATGCTACATCATCATGGATCCTTCCTAAAATCACATTTTCTTTTGACCCACCAAATTTCACACGATGCTGGTCCCGACCCATTTTTGGCTTTTGCATTGTCTGTCTGTTTGATCTGAGAATTGTAAGGCCATGCATACTACATCATCATGGATCTTTCTTAAAATCACGTTTTCTGTAGAGCTGCCAAATTTCAAGCGATTCCCAGCCCGACCTGTTTTTGGCTTTTGCATTGCTTGTTCATTTGATCTGAGAATCGTATGGCCAGGTATGTTACATCATAATGGATCCATCCTAAAATCCCGTTTTCTATTGACCCGCCAAATTTTACACTATTCTGAGCTCGGCCCGTTTTTAGGTTTTGCATTGCCTGTTCGTTTGATTCAAGAATTGTATGGCCATGCATGCTACAACATCATGAATGATTTCTAAAATCACGTTTTCTATTGACCCCCCAAATTTCATGCGATCCCGAGCCTGGCCCGGCCAGTTTTTGGCTTTTGCATTATCTATCTGTTTGATCCGAGAATTTTATGGCCATGCATGCTACCTCATCATGGATCCTTCCTAAAATCACATTTTCTATTAACCCATCAAATTTCAAGCTATTCCAAGTTTGGCCAGTTTTTAGCATTTGTATTGCTTGTTAGTTTGATCCAAGAATTGTATGGCCATGCATGGTACAACATCATGGCTCCTTCCTAAAATCAAGTTTTCTATTGACGCACCAAATTTTACACAATTCCAAACCCGACTCGTTATTAGCTTTTGGCTTTTCTGTTAGGTAAGAGTGAGAACATTATCCCACCATCCTCTAAGAATTCCGGTAAAGCCATTAGCAATAAAGTGGACAATTTGATGATCAGTATTGTCATTCTGTTTGCATACAGTGTTGTAGATTAAAATTTGGTGTATAGTTTCAACGATTTGATATTCAGATTTGCCATCGATATTCCATTCATAAATGGTTTTACCATGGAAAGATTTATGGGTATGAAGAAAATCTTCTTCATATAGAATATCCTGAGGAGTAGGTCAAGAATAATAATACCAACTAGGTCCTGTTAGAGCCATTCTGGAGGTCTATTGGGGAAAATAGGTTTTGTTAACAGACTGAATATCCTGAAAGTTAGTTTGTATTTCTAAGATTTGTGATGGAGAAAGATCATCTTCCGAATCATCAAAGTTGTCTGGTTGTTACGAAGCAGAAAGCATATTTATTTGAGAACTAGACTGTCTTATGTTAATGTTTTTCATTTTCTGAATAAGAGCGTCCATGAATTCATTATCCTATTTATTGGATCTAAGTTTAAAATTTGTGACCTCCAAGGTTGTTTAACATTTACTGGTTGAATAGGAGGTTTTGATGTAGATTTTACTTTCTGGTGTCGTACCAATTCTTCTACAGATTTTTCAATTCTGGTTAACTATTTTCCTACAGTTTGAAAATAGAGATTCGTGTAATTATTTTGTTTAATTATCGGGATAAGATCTTTGACTTGAAAATGGAGATTCGTATAATTATTTTGTTTAATTATCGGGATAAGATCTTTGACTTGAAAATGGAGATTCATATAATTATTTTGTTTAATTATCGGGATAAGATCTTTGACTTGAACAAATTCTTTTCAATCAGAAGAGGTATCAGATGGTTTTACAAAAGCTCTAATGACGAAAGGGTTACTGGAGCAAGAGTCTACACTTGGTGCAATTCTAAAACTACTTTGTAGAAATTAAGGTAGATCTACTTTGTTGCAAGAGTCTACAATGGTTTCAGGTAGATCTACTTTGGTGCAAGAGTCTACAATGGTTTCAGGTAGATCTACTTTGTCTGATGGAGCAATTCTAAAACTACTACTAGACATGCTTCTGGTTAATGGTTTGCATAAATTAAGGTATACATTTCCTCCTTGGGTCTGGACGACCTGATAAATAGTCTGTCTTATAATCGGTCTAGCTGGTACAGCATTTGGAATATGCCATGTTTCTGGAAAGGTAATGCTTTGCCAAGGGATCATTCTTGGGATAGCTACCTGACTGCTGAAAGGATTAATGTCAATTAGGACAGTGTGTCCTAATTCACTTTGTTTTCTGATATAGGGATTTAAGGTTGTTAAGAAGTTTAAATGAATCCTAAATATTGGTGCTAAGGGGGTGTTCCTATTAAATATTGATAGCCATGTGTAAGAACTTTTAATTCTAAAGCTTCTGATAGGTTCGGATCCATGAGTACTATATGTGATAAACTGGTTTCTATAGCTCTCATAAGGGCAGCTTTCTAATAAAAAAACCTACCATCTCGTACGGTACACTAAATACTGGTATTTTGGCCTAACAAGGTCAAAGGTTTAAAGGCTATCTGGACTAAGCCTATATGGATATATTTATATTTTCTGAAAAATGGTGCTAGATCTTGGACATGAAGTAATTTAATTATTTCATCATTATTCTGTATGTTCAAATGTTTTCATTATCTTTTTATTGGAGAAAGCAAAAGTTCCAATTTTATAAATTGTGTCTGGTTTAACATTTGGGATAATCCATTTATCTAGGGCTTCTTTCACATCCTGATATGCTACAAGTTCTGTTGCTTCTGACATAGAAGCTATAAATTATACATATATAGTCACAATACGTACATTATGTCTTCCACCAAACCTTCAAATATAATAACAGTAGCCAATATGGTAACTTCTACATCAGAAGAATAATATATATCTATGTATATATAGAATTATTTTTTTTTTAAAAATTACGAACTATGCAGTGCAATTTTTGTTCTGTTAAACTATGAAAGTGTAATATATATATATAATACTTTTGTACTTTATTTCAATATAATAAAATAAATATTCATTTTAATATTAAAAATAATGATTAAATTGGAGAAAAAAGTCATTTAAATTTAAAGAATAATTCTAATTATTTATTTTTATAATTTTAACCTTATCGTTCTATAAAAGTGTTATTTAAACAAATATATATAATAATTTTATTTCAATTATTTATGTATATTTTAATAATCTTAACCCTATCGTGCGATAAAAGTGTAACTAAAATAAAAATATATTAATTTTATATGATATTAATTTATAACATAGTAAAATAAACACCCAATTTGACATTGACAATAATAGTTAAATTGAAAAGAAAAATAGTAACATAAAATTAATTCTAATTATTTATCTTTTATTCAGTTGAAAAAAAGAAAAAAGAAAAAGGAAAGAATGGAAGTTATAAAAAAAATTATTTTAAAAAATTAAATATAAGTATGTTATCGTTAGATTAAAAAAAATAGATAAATTAATTACGTTGAGTAATGATTTTTCTTTAATATCTATTTTAAAACTGTTTATACATATATATATATATGTATATAAATTTTTCCTAATAAAAAACTTCATGTTAAATAGGAAACTCAATATAAATTAATAGTAAAATATAAATAAGATAGAGAAAAAAAAATAGAAAAAACAATATATTTAATTTTAATATAAAAAATGAATATTTGAATAAAAGTAGAAGAAAATTAATTCGTAAAGTATTTTTTAATACATATAATTATTTTAAATTTTATTTATGAATAGTTTAGATTTTGTAGAAATCTTTTAAATATTAGATTTTAGAAATAACTAAGTATGAGTGTATGTTACGTGGCACTTCAAAAAATATATATGTCACATAGGAGAGAGAAAAATTTTGAGGGTAAACACTACTTATATATATATATAATTAAATTCAAATTAATATTAAGATATCAATGAGATTGGCAAAAAAATAAAAAATATAAAAGAAAAGGAGTCCATAAAAAATTGGTTATTATAATTGAGATTGAATTTGTGTAGAATTTTATATATAAATAGAAAAGTCATGTTGATGTAACTCTTTTAGGGGGGAAAAAAAAGAAAAGAAAAGAAGTAAGCCCTTACAATGTGCTACCTAAACATGAAAAAAAAAAAAATACTATTTTTAATAATATATATATATATGAAGTGTGAAGAATTACCATGTTTTCTACTTTTTATGCATTCTGAAAATACCCTTTCAAACTTATTAAATATTAGCAAAATCACAAACAATCACAAACATCTTTCAAAATTCAAACACCTTCAAATATCAAACAACTTAAAACAACTAAACATCTTTAAACATTACAATCTACTATCAAGCAACTTAGATGATTCAGAGAGCTTTTCTTTCAAAAGGTTCGACTTTTCTGAATATTTTTACATTACGTATTGGTATACTTTGTGAAGTTGTCAAGTTCTCTGTTTTAGATTCATGACTCATGTCTAATTATATTATTTGTATTATAATATGCATCATCATTTATAATAATATCGTCAATATCGTCAACTGATTGAAAATGGTTTTACACCACTCAAAGGTATTACCTAAGTAGTATAAACCTACAATCAATTTGAGTGGATGATTATGTTAAAACCACTAATAGTGGGTTGATTACCCTCAATTCATTTTTTATTTATTTATTTATTTTGAGTTGATTCATTATTCTGAATTATCATAACATCTTAATTCTTTGTTACCCACTCTAGTTCGAATTTCAAAACCAACTAGTCGATCGCATTGTCTCTCAATCAACTCTGTTTGACAATCTAGTGGTTGTACAAACAGATAAAAACATAACAGCACACTCTAATTCATAGATAAACTGCCCACTTATCAAGTTATGCTTTATACAAGTAGCAACCTTTTGCTTTTGTTTTTTTTTACATTCTTCGTTCATATATGCGTAAAGAAAAGAAAATGACTCTTGAGTATATTTTTATAGGTTTAGGCTTCTTTTTAGTTGGGTTTTCCAATTGTAGCATATTGTTGGGTCTCTGTAGGCCTAGTACGGAGAGTCCAAATCTACTCCTTGGAGGATCTCTACTTGGCTCCCTACTTGGTGGGCCATTATGCCCACTTTTGGGCCCAATTTCGATGATCCAAACTGTTCACATATTAGGATTTGTCGAATATATCATATCTGTAAGAAATTAAGGCAATCGGATATCAAAAACCATGTGTTTAGATCATCGAACTAAAAGCTATTTTATTAAAAAATAAAACTATATGTTAAATTTTTTTAATAAACAATTTTTAATTCGATAATCGAACACATGGTTTCTGATATCCAATCAACTTGATTTTCTACAGGTATGATATATTCGACAAATCCTAAAATGTGACGGGTTTGAAGTATCGAAATTGGGCCTAAAAGTGGGCTCAATGGCCCACCAAGTAGGGAGCCAAGTAGAGATCCTCCAATGAAAGGATTTGGACTCCAATACGGAGCTCACATCGATAATCTAACAATCCGATTAATGTAATTTTTTATAGGGATAAAATATTCGACGAGGATTACATATTGAATAATTTAGATTATCAATGTGGGTTTTATGGTGGACCCACAGAGCCCAACAACACGCTCTAGTCCGATCGGGCTGGAGAGAAATTATTCCTTATTTTATACTCCTTTTGTGCACCAACTATAAATTGATTGATTTTTTTTTTTTTTTTCGTAATTTAAAAAGTTGGGCCAACAAAGTTTTCACTCTCTCTGGTTTAAAATTTTCAAAATCAATTTTTTGAGTTTTGCAATTTTAGATCGACTTAATATAAACACTTAAAAAATATATAATTTGTACAAAAAAAATTAAAAATCATTGAATATAACAAAATACTAAAATGTATTAAATTTTTGTATTATTTTGTATTTAATAAAATTTTCACAATAGTAGGATTATGTAAAAGAAAGGAATAATAGTGTGTTTTTTTTTTTTTAGATAACAGTAATAAGAGTTTTAGACTCAAAAATAAAACACATAAAAGTCTTGAATGAAATTTATTTTAAGTCTAACTTATATCATACTCAAAATGAATTTTAACCACCTACGACATTTTCTTTATATGTTTTATATTCTATTTTTTGGTACTTAACATTATAAATAAAAATCATAAATTTACCAAGTGTCTGAAAAATAAAAAATAAAAAACCTAAAGGTTAACTTCACTTCTAAAGAATTAGAGATCCATAAATGATCAGCAAACCCATTTGGGAATAGGTTATTTTAGTTAACTATTTGATTTTTTTTTACGAAAATACGTGCAAAAAGGTAAATAAAGTAATGTGATGGGGGTGTTTTATTTTATTGACTATTTTAGCCTGGGATGAACATCATCTGAGGCAAACCCGTATTTTAACTTATTTCTACCTTAGAGTGACTATGTCAGCAAAATCAACTATAACTATAGCATTGTACACTAAGCACAAAATCACTATATAAAATAGAAACCCACATTAATACAAGATTATTTGAGAAACAATCCAAATAAGGACCCATGTTTTGTTTATAAATCGATTCATATGTCACGTGCAACGAACGTGCACCCCCCAACCAGTAACTAATAAAATACCGATAAAAAAGGGGGCTAACAAAACTTGTGAAGGTTACTACATTTTCTTTAAATCTCAAAAAAGGTCAGAGTAATTTACCATCTATTTCATGTATATAGTTCATGCTTAGTAATTTTAGGCTCAATTATGTTAGTGTTTTTACATACTTTTCCCAATCTAAATTGAGTAATAAATAGGGAACAACTTCTCTCCAATTTGGAAACAAATTGGACAAAATCGTTGGGCCTCAGTGAGCCCAACTCTGGGCTCATCTTGATGATACAAACTATTTAATATGTAGAACACGTTGAGTACATGATCCCCCTTCAAAAAATCATGTTGATCGAACATCGATAACCATTTGATCAGATTATATTTATATCTGTAGTTTATCTTTAAAAACATAATTGCTGTTGAAATGAATAAAATGAAATGAGGTTGTTTTAGTTATTATAAAGAAACATAGAAAGTACGAATATCATATAAAGGGATTGGCTTCTTTTCAGTTCTAAATCGGATTGAGGAGGTGTTATCTGGCCTATTGGGTTCACTTTTAGGTCCCATTTCGATGATTCGAACCATTTACATTTTAAGGTTCGTCGAGTATATCATTCATGCAAAAAAATCAAGTCGATCGGATAACAGAATCCACATGTTCGGATCAGTTCTGTATGAAAAAGATAGACGGTAAAAGAAATAAATGGTTTGAAAAAAATTGATCTGAACTCGTGGTTTCCATTAATTGATTAATTTGATTTTTTGTAGGGATGATATATTCAACGAATCCTAAAATGTGAATGGTTTAAATCATCAAAACTAGACCCAAACGTAGGCCTGTAGGGGTCCCATCTATAGGCTAGGCTTTAGGTCTAAAAGCATTGGACCAGACCTATATTAAAAAATAAGATTATGGAAGCTATAGCGATCCTGGTTTTGACTCGACTGTTGTGGTATTTCGAACTCGAGTTTAATGCTTTCATATTGTTGTTTACCTCTTTCTTCCCTTGTATCTCTTTGAAGTTGGCCTTTGGGTTGTTGTGGTTGCGTTTGGAATAGGTTGGTCACTTAGTTTTCAAACCTTGTGTTGCCTAGTATTTTGGTCTTCCGCTCAAGCAGGCCTTCTTACGCTCTAGCGGGGTTTGCAAACACTCAGTACTTTGCAGGTCTGCAAAGTGCTGGAGGAGTATTTTCCACGCTCGAGCGGGTTGGAGCTCGAACGGACTTTCTTGCGCTCGAGCGGTTTGTCTGTTGTCTGCAAAGTTCTGGATGTGTGTATTCTGCGCTCGAGCAGGTAACTTTTGCGCTTGAGTTAGACAAAATGTTGTGTCTGACGCTCGAGCGTTAACCTCTCCGCTTGAGCGGACTCTGCATATCAAATTGCGAAAGTGACATTTTATATCACTTTTTCATCCTTCTCTCTCTCTGAAACTTTCCAAAAACCTAAATCTACACACTCTCTCTCTACATTTTGACCTAGATCTAGTGATTTCTCCACCCTACTCCCTTTGATAAAAAGATAGAGCATCTCGTGGTCTTCCATTTGATCCGAATAAAGTCAAGTTTGGGCATTTTTGAGGTTTCTCCATTTCTCCTTTGAGCTTCCACACTTGAGGTAGGGATATTTTACACTTTGTTATGATCTTTAACCTTGTTATTTATTGTTATGTATAAATGGTGAGATTTGGGGTGTTCGGAAAAAACCTAGGGTTTTGGGTTCAAGTCTAGAAAGAGGGGTTTCTATGTGGGGTTACATAATTGATCATGGGGTTTGGTTATGAGCCTATCTTATGTTAAAATAATTGATTTTAACCTTTGGGTCAATATTTGGAAAATGGAGAGTTTTGCCCTAAAATGTTTGGAATAATTATTTTATATAAATAATGGAATTGGTATGAAAAATGTGAAATTGGGAAGATGTATGAATGAACGGTGCAGTTGGATTTGTTTAATCACTCACCTATGGAAATTTGATGAATTATCTATTATAAAGATTGTATATCTATTTAGAAATATTTGTATTGAGCTATCGGTGGAGGATAACTATGATTGTTGTAGAAATTGCATGCGGATTTAGGTGAATTAAAACTAATCACTTAAATTGTGTCATTGAATATGACGGTATGATAAGGCATAGCATATGCATAGTTGATAGTCATTGAATATGACGATGCTTTTAAATACATTGTATATGTATAACATTTTGGGAGGAGAAATGGGATGTACTCCATTGTTTGGGAGGAGATAGGGGGATGTCACGACCCAAACCCGCCCCTATGGGTTTAGCACCGTAACTGGCCGGTAATCCGTGATTACCGAAGGCCTGCTTAACAGTAAGACAGTATTACAGAGTATAGGGGCATGGCGAAAGCCAAAACAGTAATTAAACAATGTCCAATGAGCTGTGACAGTCTGTATGCAAAAAGACTTTTCATATATATACGCATTCGGAAACAGAACAGTATTTACAACATATACAGAAACATTCAGTACAGTACAAGTCTCACTCAATCTATACAGGACACAAACAAAAGGGGGAATCTAGAACACCCCATAGCCTTGGCTTGAACAGTACTGGAACCTCGAGGTGAGGCACAAAGGTTGGCTTGACAAAACAGTGCTTAGCCTAACGCCCCTAGCAGCGGTCCGGTGCCTGAACACCTACATATATATATGAGCAGTGAGCTAAAGCCCATTGAATAACATATGCGTAAAGAGGTTAAGAATGAATGTCCTTTCAGTATTGAAAATAGTCAATTGATTCAGTATATCAGTCATTCAGTCATAACAGTTATATGTGGTACATCCATTAGCAGAACAGTACGGTAAACTGTAGGTCTTGAAAGACCGAGCAGTCAATGATGGCCATCATAACAGTAAACAGAAGTTCCAAGATAGGAACTAACAGAGATCTCTGTAACAGTAACAGTAGTTGCTATGGATGCCACAATACAATTCAGAATAGAGGACATACATTCATTCAGTTAATAGTATCAATTCAGAAACAGTACAGTTTAACTATTCAGAAGATATTCATATTTGAACATATCTTTACACAGTTGTTACTCACAGAGTTCTGGGCTACAGATAAGCTAGAGCGCGTCCTCAGATGCCAACCCTACACAGTTTACAGGATGAACACACACTAAGTTACACAGTTGGGAAACAATAACTTAATCCCTAATTTGTCTCGGTGTGGTTCTACATCAATATCCTCTTTAAGATGCCTTAAACATGCCCTAGGAATGCCTAGGATGGAAAGAGGATGCAAAGATGCACTTTAAAAACATTTTCAGAATTTTCAGAAAAACAAAGTCCCGCTCGAGCGGACATGCAGACAAAGGTTCCCCACTCGAGCGTCATTTCCCGTGCTCGAGCGGACTGCAAAACATGGCAAAAGTACTGGATGTGTGAAAATCACGCTCGATGGGCGCTCGACACCCGTTCGAGAGTGAGACACAAGGCCCTGCTCGAGCTTAAATTACCCCGCTCGAGCGGACTGCAAAACACAACAAAATACTGGGAGCACGATTTTCACGCTCGAGCGCCAGTAACCCCGCTCGAGCGTGAGTTCAAAATCTGGAATTTCCAGATTTGAACCTCAAACTCAAAATCAACTTCAAATGTATCAAATCCAACCTTTTTGGGCTAATTTTCTGGAAAACACTTCAAAACTCATAATATTACATGTTTCAAGGATCAATTGTAAAATCAAAGCCCCAAAGGAAGATCAATTAAATCCAATTTCAAACCAAACTTTCAAGAACATGGTAAACATGTACATGCATGGATTTAAACAACTCCAAGGCTTCAATACTTGCTCCAAAGAGCCAATTCTTACAAAAACATGATGATTTCATGAACCTTAGCTAGAACTTGGACATGCAAGTAACAATTTTCCATGAAATCAACTTCTAAATGCAAGATTATGGACATGCATGCATGGAATGAGCTTCAATTCAACATTATAAGCCATATCTTGGCTCTAATCTTCAATATACCAAGAATCATGCAAGACAATACACAAATACGTCAATGGGAGGCTGAATTTCTACCTTAGGTCCTCAATTACAAGAATGGAAGCACAATTATGCAATCAACCTTCAATTTCTTCAAGTCACCAAGCTAAATTTGTTGAAATCACTCTTTTCCTCTCACTCTCTCTCTCTAGTTGGCTATAGCAAGGAGAAGGCTGATGAAATGTGTTGTGTCTAATGAAGAGAGCTAAAAAATGTTCCATGTAATGGGCCACTAAGTGGCAAGATAGTAAATAAGTCCAAGTGGTGCAATTTATCAATATTTGATCTAATTTAATCATACCAAATCACATTTTAATTAAATATGCCATAAAATCACATAAATTCTAATGATCATAAAACCTCAATTAATTTCGGATTCGGCCGCCGACAAGGCCTTCAATTTGCAGTTTAAAGCATAAAACATGGACAGATGATTTAACAGTCAAACAGATAGAAATGCATTTAAACTAGTACATTCAATCAGTCAGTTTAGTATTTCAGTCGATTCAATTACTTATCATAATCGATTTCAGTTTAGCAGTAATCAGTGGTTAACCAGTAATCAGTGGTAAGGGTTATTACAGTCTCCTCTCCTTAAAAAGTGTTTGGTCCTCCAAACTCGAATTACCTTCGTTCTGGAAGAAAACAGGATCCAGTGGAAACAGTTCAGGATATCTCTTCAGCATATCATCTTCCCTTTCCCAAGTGGCATAGACGCCACCATGGTTTTGCCAGTCAACTTTTACTAACGGAATCTCTTTGTTTCTCAATTTCTTGATCCGTCTGTTTACAATTTGAATAGGCCGTTCTTCATAAGTGTAGTCATCACTCAGCACTACACGAGTAGGCTCTATCACATGGAAAGGATCCCGGAGGTAGTCCCTCAACATAGAAATGTGGAAGATGTTATGCATATGCTCCATTTCAAGAGGGAGCGCTACTTGATACGCCACCGGATTGATTTTCTCAATGATCTCATACGGTCCAACATATCTCGGCACTAGCTTGCCTTTAACCCCAAAACGGGTCTGCCCTTTCATCGGTGTCACTTTCACAAAAACGTGATCACCTACTTCATATTCTCTGTCTCGCCTTCTAACATCCGCATAACTTTTCTGTCGGCTCTGTGCGGTTTTCAGTCTCTGTTGAATCAATTTCACTTTTTCTGTAGTTTCATACACAATCTCAGGGCCAAGCAAAGGCCCATCTCCAACTTCTGCCCAGCAAATCGGAGATTGACATTTTCTGCCATGCAATGCCTCGAAAGGCACCATACCAATACTTGAGTGATAACTGTTAGGCGAATTCAGCCAATGGCAAATGGCTTTCCCAATTTCCCTGAAAATCAAGGACACACATTCTCAGTAAGTCTTCCAGAGTCTGGATGGTCCTTTCTGACTGGCCATCTGTCTGAGGATGGTATGCACTACTCAGTCTCAGTTCAGTACCCAATGCTGTCTGTAGGCTTTGCCAAAATCTCAATGTAAACTTCGAGTCCCTATCAGAAACAATGGACACAGACACTCCATGCAATCTAACAATCTCATCAATATAGATTACAGCCAATTTGTCCGCATTATAAATTGTTTTGACAGGTAAGAAATGAGCAGATTTGGTCAATCTATCAACAATAACCCAAATTGAATCCATACATTTACTGGAGCGAGGTAAACCAACAATAAAATCCATGGTAATATGTTCCCATTTCTACTCCGGTATCGGTAAGGGTTGCAGTAAACCTGCAGGTCGTTGATGTTCGGCTTTAACTTGTTGGCAATGAAGACATTTCGATACAAAATCAGCAATTTCCTTCTTCATTCCCGGCCACCAGAAATTCAGTTTCAAGTCTTGGTACATTTTTGTATTCCCTGGATGGATAGATAGTTTTGAATTGTGGGCCTCTTGTAGAACTCTTCTTTTCAGTTCAGAATCACTCGGTATACACAATCTTCCCTGAAATTTCAACACGTTATTCTCAAATTTGAAATCCGGCCTCGGTTTGGATTCCCGTTCTTCGATGATCTTCTTCAAGAAGTCATCATGTTGCTGTTTTTCTTTAATTTCTTCAATCAGTGCCGGTTGAGCTGAAATAGCAGCTATTGTTCCACCTTGTTCTCGCAAAACAATCTCAATTTCAGATTTCTCAAGGTCACAAAGCAGCTCTTTCTGTCCGGTGAGTAAACAGGCTAAATTTCCAATCGATTTCCGACTCAGTGCATCGGCAACGGTGTTAGCTTTCTCTGGGTGGTACAAAATCTGTAAGTCCTAGTCTTTGATCAGTTCTAACCATCTCTGCTGCCTCATATTTAGTTATTTCTGCGTGAAGAAGTATTTCAAACTCTTGTGGTCGGTATACACTTCACATGTTGCCCCATAAAGGTAGTGACGCCAAATTTTTAGTGCAAACACTACTGCAGCAAGTTCTAAATCATGGGTCGGATAGTTCTTTTCATGCGGTCTCAGTTGTCGGGAAGCATAGGCAATAACTCTCCCATCCTGCATTAAAACACATCCCAAACCCTTATGAGAAGCATCACTAAAAATGGTAAAACCATCCGTACCTGAAGGTAGGGTAAGAACCGGTGCAGTCACAAGTCGAGTTTTCAACTCTTGGAATGCTGATTCTCTTTGATCAGTCCAGTTAAATGATATCCCCTTCTGAGTCAACTGTGTCAGTGGTAAGGCAATTTTGGAGAAATCCTTGACAAATCTTCTGTAATACCCGGCTAAGCTTAGAAAACTTCGAACTTCGGTAACATTTGTCGGTCTAGGCCAATTTACCACGGCTTCAACTTTCTGTGGATCAACTGAAATTCCATCCTTACTGATCACATGTCCCAAAAACATAACATGATCAAGCCAGAATTCACATTTAGTCAGTTTAGCATAAAGTTTCTGTTCTCTTAGGGTCTGTAAGGCAAGTCTCAGATGATGTTCATGTTCTTCTCTTCTCTTGGAATAAATCAGAATGTCATCTATGAATACAACAATAAAGTCATTGAGGAAGGGTTCAAAAATCCTGTTCATGAGGTCCATAAATGTAGCAGGTGCATTGGTAACTCCAAAAGGCATAACTAGGAATTCGTAATGTCTATACCTCGTTCGAAAAGCAGTTTTGTCAATGTCCTCTGGTTTAACTTTCAGCTGATGATATCCGGATCTGAGATCAATCTTAGAGAACACTTGAGCACCTTGTAACTGATCAAATAAGACGTCAATACGCGGCAATGGATATTTATTTTTCACAGTTACCTTGTTCAGTTCACGGTAGTCAATACAAAGTCTCAATGAGCCGTCCTTCTTTTTCACAAACAAGACAGGTGCGCCCCATAGCGAAGTACTGGGCCTGATGAACTTCTTATCTAACAATTCTTGCAGTTGCACTTTCAATTCTTTCAGTTCAGTCGGAGCCATTCGGTAAGGAGCTTTAGATACTGGTTGTGTACCCGGAATCACATCAACGGTGAACTCAATCTCCCTATCAATCAAATCCCCTGGCAAATCATCTGGAAAAACATCTGGGAATTCTCTGACTATAGGAATACTATTCACATTAGCGTTAACATCAGTAGGTACAATCAATACAGAACAGAAATACCCTTTACACCCCTTTCTAATCAGTTTGTATGCTTTCATAGATGAAATCAAATATGGGGGAGGTACCACTCCACTTCCGTTAAACACAAATTCGGGTAGGCCAGGTGGACGGAAAATAACTTGTTTTGTCATACAGTCTATAGTAGCATGATATTTTGTTAACTAGTCCATTCCCAATATCACGTCAAAATGATCAATGTTCAGAGGCAGTAAATCAATATATAGATGCATATCCCCAACAATAATTTCATATGCAGGGTACATATAAGCACAAGTCATAGATCCTCCAACAGGTGAAGATACAGCTAATAGATAATTCATAGGTTCTAGTGGTCTATTCAATTTTCGCAAAAAAGCATGCGATATATATGAATATGTAGACCCCGAATCAATCAAAACATACGCATTTTGAGCACAAATAGAAAGTATACCTGACACAACGGTCTCGGTATTCTGCACATCTCCCGGTACGAGTGCAAACACTCGGCCTTGCCTCATAGGCTCTTTCCCAGTAGCTTTAGGGTTATGTTTTGGTGCAACAATTGATGCTGCTGTGCTAGGTGCAGCTTTACTATTGCCCTGTGGAGTGGAAGGGCAATCTTTGACCATGTGGCCCACCTTGCCACACCTATAACAAGCACTAGAAATTTTATAACAAACTCCCTTATGGTTCTTACCACATTCGGAATAGGGCGGTATGGAGCGGTTCCCTTGACTAGAGCTAGTCGTAGACCCTGTATTCTGCTTTTCGGTCAACGGATTGTTCCTGCCTTTCTTGAATTTGAAGCCTCGTCTCTTACCACGCCATTCAGACGCTGGTGTTTCAGTTTGTTTCAGTGCCTCAATATTTGATTCGGCTATAATGGCCCGGTCAAGAACATCCACATACTTGTGCAATTTCAACACATTAATTCTGTCGAGCACTTCGACATTAAGGCCGCCTTCGAATTTCCTCGCCTTCTTATAGTCAGTGTCTACCATGTGTGGTGCATATCTAGCAAGTTCGGTAAATTTCGATTCATATTCAGCAACAGACATGGTACCTTGCCTCAACTGCTCAAATTCAGTCACCTTGCGGTCTCGGACACACTGTGGAAAGTATTTCTCAAAGAAGGACTCTTTAAACTGAGCCCAAGTCACAACTGTGTTGGTGTCACGGACTAGCATCCACCACATTCTAGCCTCTTCTTGTAAGGTGAAGGTAGCTAGCAGTACTTTGTGTGCTTCAGAGCCTGAAACACTTCGAACAATTTTTCTGTCTCAAGAACCCATGCTTTAGCTTTCAAGGGTTCAAGGCCTCTTTGAAAGGACGGCGGTTTCATCTTGCTAAACTTCTGTGTCAGAACTATTATATCATCATTAACAGGTGGCTCTGGCTGTACTGGAGGAGGTGGGGGCTGTTGGTTCTGTTGTTGCCCTAGTCTTTCAGTTAATAGCTCCACCATTCTCTCCAGCCTTGCCATTCTTGCCTCAGAGGATTCAGATTCATCAACATTTCTTGCATTGTCCATTTCACTATAAGCAGTTATAGCAATTATAAACATGAGCAGTTATATGTTTAAACACATTAACACATATTCATGTCATGTCCACACACACTTTTCATGCTCATGCGATGCCCTAATTGCTTTCCTAGGACACCCTATAGCTTATTTGGACACATGTGTGCGGTATAACTCCTGGTTTAACAACGCTCTGATACCACTCTGTCACAACCCAAACCCGCCCCTATGGGTTTGGCACCGTAACCAGCCAGTAATCCATGATTACCGAAGGCCTGCTTAACAGTAAGACAGTATTACAGAGTATAGGGGCATGGCGGAAGCCAAAATAGTAATTAAACAATGTCCAATGATCTGTGACAGTCTGTATGCAAAAAGACTTTTCATATATATACGCATTCGGAAACAGAACAGTATTTACAACGTATACAGAAACATTCAGTACAGTACAAGTCTCACTCAATCTATACAGGACACAAACAAAAGGGGGAATCTAGAACACCCCATAGCCTTGGCTTGAACAGTACTGGAACCTCGAGGTGAGGCACAAAGGTTGGCTTGACAAAACAGTGCTTAGCCTGACGCCCCTAGCAACGGTCCGGTGCCTGAACACCTACATATATATATGAGCAGTGAGCTAAAGCCCAGTGAATAACATATGCGTAAAGAAGTTAAGAATGAATGTCCTTTCAGTATTGAAAACAGTCAATTGATTCAGTATATCAGTCATTCAGTCATAACAGTCATATGTGGTACATCCATTAGCAGAACAGTACGGTAAACCGGTAAACAGTAGGTCTTGAAAGACCGAGCAGTCAATGATGGCCATCATAACAGTAAACAGAAGTTCCAAGATAGGAACTAACAGAGATCTCTGTAACAGTAGCAGTAATAGTAATAGTAGTTGCTATGGATGCCACAATACAGTTCAGAATAGAGGACATGCATTCATTCAGTTAACAGTATCAATTCAGAAACAGTACAGTTTAACCGTTCGGAAGATATTCATATTTGAACATATCTTTACACAGTTGTTACTCACAGAGTTCTGGGCTACAAATAAGCTAGAGTACGTCCTCAGATGCCAACCCTACACAGTTTACAGGATGAACACACACTAAGTTACACAGTTGGGAAACAATAACTTAATCCCTAATTTGCCTCGGTGTGGTTCTACATCAATATCCTCTTTAAGATGCCTTAAACATGCCCTAGGAATGCCTAGGATGGAAAGAGGATGCAAAGATGCACTTTAAAAACATTTTCAGAATTTTTAAAAAAACAGAGTCCCGCTCGAGCGGACATGCAGACAAAGGTTCCCCGCTCGAGCGTCACTTCCCGCGCTCGAGCGGACTGCAAAACATGGGAAAAGTACTGGATGTATGAAAATCACGCTCGATGGGCGCTCGACACCCGCTCGAGCGTGAGACACAAGGCCCTGCTCGAGCTTAAATTACCCCGCTCGAGCGGACTGCAAAACACAACAAAATACTGGGAGCACGATTTTCACGCTCGAGCGCCAGTAACCCCGCTCGAGCGTGAGTTCAAAATCTGGAACTCCCAGATTTGAACCTCAAGCTCAAAATCAACTTCAAATGTATCAAATCCAACCTTTTTGGGCTAATTTTCTAGAAAACACTTCAAAACTCATAATATTATATGTTTCAAGGATCAATTGTAAAATCAAAGCCCCAAAGGAAGATCAATTAAATCCAATTTCAAACCAAACTTTCAAGAACATGGTAAACATGTACATGCATGGATTTAAACAACTCCAAGGCTTCAATACTTGCTCCAAAGAGCCAATTCTTACAAAAACATGATGATTTCATGAACCTTAGCTAGAACTTGGACATGCAAGTAACAATTTTCCATGAAATCAACTTCTAAATGCAAGATTATGGACATGCATGCATGGAATGAGCTTCAATTCAACATTATAAGCCATTTCTTGGCTCTAATCTTCAATATACCAAGAATCATGTAAGACAATACACAAATACGTCAATGGGAGGCTGAATTTCTACCTTAGGTCCTCAATTACAAGAATAGAAGCACAATTATGCAATCAACCTTCAATTTCTTCAAGTCACCAAGCTAAATTTGTCGAAATCACTATTTTCCTTTCACTCTCTCTCTCTAGTCAGCTATAGCAAGGAGAAGGCTGATGAAATGTGTTGTGTCTAGTGAAGAGAGCTAAAAAATGTTCCATGTAATGGGCCACTAAGTGGCAAGATAGTAAATAAGTCCAAGTGGTGCAATTTATCAATATTTGATCTAATTTAATCATACCAAATCACATTTTAATTAAATATGCCATAAAATCACATAAATTCTAATGATCATAAAACCTCAATCAATTTCGGATCCGGCCGCCGACAAGGCCTTCAATTTGCAGTTTAAAGCATAAAACATGGACAGATGATTTAACAGTCAAACAGATAGAAATGCATTTAAACTAGTACATTCAATCAGTCAGTTCAGTATTTCAGTCGATTCAATTACTTATCATAATCAGTTTCAGTTTAGTAGTAATCAGTGGTTAACTAGTAATCAGTGGTGAGAGTTATTACAGGGGACTCCATTGAGAATTATGTTGGCCGGAGTGTCTAGGGTGAAAGTCCCGAAATCTTATGTATACATGGGGTGTCGATCCCGTGGATGAAATTTTCGTAAAATGGTAAGGTTGAAGTGCTTGTGTGATAGTTATGTTGATTGAAAACCACTGAGTTGTAGTCTCGGTTGGGTTATTTGGAAAATTATACACTTGGTATGTGACTTGAATGAAATGAATTAACTTGAAATAAATAAATGGAAATAGATTGAGATGTGAGTATCAATACTGAATGGTCATGGGAAGAATGCAATTTGGTTATAAATATTGAATGTTTATCTGACACTCATATATTGTGTTAGATATCTCTACTGGGTTTTGGCTCACCCTACTTGGGAAATCACTTTCAAGTACCGGTGATATGCTTCCTCCAAGGACGTAGCTTTGGAGGACTTGGGGCTGATTTGGCATACCTCAAAAAAGTCAAAAAGTTACTAAAAAAGTTAAAACGTTATCACTATTCACCAAAAAGAAAATATAAAAAAATTAATTTTACAAAAAAAAGTACAACTCACATGTCACGTGAGTTGTACTTTAACTGCCACTGTTTGTACAAAGGGAACAGACGAAGAAGCAAACAAGACGATGCTGTTCGGCCTGTAAGGGCCCATCACGGGTCCTGTTTTGATAATCTGAACCGTTAAATATGTAGAATGCATCGAGTAATATATGCTTGTAAAAAATCACGTTGATTGGATATCGCTAACTACATGATCAAATCAGTTTTGTATAAAAAAAGTATGGTGTTATAGTTAACAGTTGACAAAAAAACTAATCTGATCAGATAGCTATCAATATTCGATTAACGTGATTTTTTTACAAACATATGGTATACGACGAGTTCTACACATTGAACGGTTCCAATTAGCAAAACGAGACCCATGGTGGGCTCCCCCGAACCAAACAACACCGTCCAATTCAATGCTCGAAAAGGAGGCAAGCTTCTCCTATACACTACTCTGCCCACTATACTGCCTACTCTGCCCAAGCTTCTCCTATACACTAATTTATACATTTTTTTAATAAACATTTTTTCGTAAAAAGTCAAAAAGTTATCCCGAACAACCATATTTTCTTCCTCAACTTTTTAGTCCAAAAAGTCAAAAAGTGCACTTATTTAGAACACCCTAAACAACCCCTTAGTAACTGGAGGCTCCATTTTGTTGTTTAAATGTTTAGATGTTTATTGAAGCCACGGGCTTTATATATACAGAGCATATGACTCTCTTTTGGTGTAACCAAGTCATATCTTGGAAAGATGTAAGCCTGTAGGGTATTTATTTTGTTGCCATTAATTGATGTTACATGCTATAGATTCAGGATGGACATTTATGAATGTATATTACACGTATCAACTTTTGTAATACGAACTCTGATGAATGGAAGCACATTGATTCTGTTATGTTATTTCTTCTTATGAGATGGTTTATTTGTATTATTTTGGGGGCGTGACAGAAGCCTATTAAATTTGGTCAAGTGCTCAACCTCATTTGTTTTTGGGCAAATTATCCACAAGTCCTATTTAAAAAGTGTATATTCTATTTAATCCTAAGACATTTTAGATAGACCCAAAAGTCTTATGTCCATTTATATTATCGTGTTTCCCTACACCTTAATTCTTCTCTTTATCTCTCTTTTTCTGATATTGGCGACGACCACGACCACGCATTCCTTCTTCTCTTTCTCTTTGTAATCTACAGTCACTGGCGACCACCATTGATTAGGGTTCATTTGCAACCACCATGTACCAACTCCTTACTTTGCACTCACTGATGGCGAAAGAGATGAGTTTCCAACAAAGAAGATTAGTAGATCTACTCAAATCTGATATAGATCTACTTAAATCTACATCAGATTTGAATAAATCTATGTTAGATCTGGTTAGATCTACTAAAAAATAGTTGTTAGAGTGAAGCATCTCTTTTTTTTTTTTCTTTTTCTTTTTTTTCTTTTTTTGTACTTTTGATGTACTACACACTTCTATTTTCTTGTTATAGGAAGAAATTTTTTAAGTTCTGAACAAGTTGTTTTCGAGTTTTAGTTACCGGCGATGAAAAAGTGTAAAATTTTACAATTTCAATTTTCTTGGTGCTAAAATGAATTATTCTTTAAAACTATAAAATTTTGCAATTTCATAACTTTCTTTAGAATTGTAAAATTTTGCAATTTCATAACAAGTTTTTCAGTTTGATTAATACGAATAAATGCTTAATAGAATCATATTTTGAAATTGTAATTTTCAGTTTCAAAGCATACTTTTCAGTTTGATCAATATTGAAAATTATTTGCTTAAACTCTACAAAAATTGAAAATAACATTTTTTTTTTCCATTGTTGTTGTTTGTTGTTCTTAGGTTTTTCTTCTTCTTTCAGTTTATCAATATTTAGCACATTTTGCTATTTTTTTTTGCTTTAATTTCTCAATTCATTCTTCTTTTTTTTTGGCAATATTCTGGATATTCCTGTGAGTTTCCAGTAATATTCTGGACATCCAGTGAATATTTTAGACATTCCAACGACTTTCGGTGACGTTTAGAACATTATGGAGATACTTCGGTGAATTTTCGATGATATTCCAACAACTTTCCAGAGATATTAAACATTTCGGCGAGTCTCCGATGATCGTTTGACGAAAGTCTGGCAATGATGAGATATAATAACGTCTTTAAATTTTTTTTAAAAAAAATAGGATTTTTTGGTAATAATTAAAAATATATAGGACTAATTGGTGCAAGTGTTTTGTTTTGGATCTAAATAGATTTTGAACTTTGTGTATGAGACTTATTAGTAAATTCCCCTTGTTTTTTAGGTAATTAAGTGCTTAGACTCCTAGGCTATCATAATCCCGATTTAGATCATAAGGTCTTATAATTCTACGACTCCAATTAGACAAAACAGTTTGAGTCACATTAAAATTTTAAAATGATTATGATTTTAATCATAAAATGGTGTGGAATCGTACGATTCTGATTTTTCTACAATCTCAATCCTACCAACTCTTTTTTTCTTATTAAATCATTTGCTATATATGGATGTTAATGTGTATATCTATATAAACACCTGGATTAGTGTAATACTAATAACCTAACAAATCAATTGTTTTTTGGTCAATGCATTCATTCGGCCCATGTTTTTTGTAAGTTATTTTTCATAAAAATTTATAAATAACATGGATCATAGGTGAAGTTTATTGTTAAAAAGCAAATTTCAAGAAGACTGGAGTTTGAGTTGGTCGGAGGTTAGCGCCAGATTATGTTAGGGCATCTCCAATGGTGCATTACTTTTTTCACTAAATTTGAGTAAAAATTTAAGTAAAAACTCTTTTTGATATCGCCTGCTCTAATAGAGAGATTTGGCTTTTCATCAAACCACCGGTTGACCGGGCAGACGACCAGGTGGTCGACCGGCCTGTCACGACTCAAACCCGCTCCTATAGGTTTAGCATCGTAACAAGCCAATAATCTTGGGATTACCTAAGGCCTCTAAACAGAATAAACAAAATATAGGGGCTAGCGGAAGCAAATACAAACATACAACGTCCATAGAGCTGTGTAGACATACATAAGACAGGAAATTTAAAACTTATATTTACAACATATGTGATATCATCAGAGTGTCAGTTTTACATCACCATAGATACAAACAAACCCAAAGAAACTGACCAAAATAACAAAAGGAAAAAATAAATTAATTAATTAAAAAAAAAAAAAAACTTAAACTTGTATCATGTTCACAAGACTAGATCACAAAACATTTCGGAACCTCCTCAGGAGGCACACCGGTTGGCTGACTCAAAGGATCTCCAGGTGAATCTCACTGAGCCTGGTCCCATGCCTGATCACCTACATACATAAATAATACGGTGAGCTAGAGCCTAGTGAATAACAACAGAGTAAAGGGTTATGAATGATGTCCGATACAAAATCAGAAATCAGAGTTCATAACAGAAACAGATTCAGATTCACATACTTATATAGATTTCATAAGCAGTTATATGTGGTACATTCATTAGCTATCAGATTAGATTGGTCATAAGACCCACATGTATAGTCGGTACTGACGACCATAAAGATCAATATCTTGTGCACAAATAGCCATGGTATTATTACCACCAGGCGAGGGCCACGTGAACATAGGCCTCAGTATTACTACCTCCGGACAAGGGCCACATAAACATAAGCCATGGTATTGTCACCCCCAGGCGAGGGCTACGTGCATATTGGCCACGGTATCATTACCCCCCGAGCGAGGGCCACATGAACTACAGACGCCACAAGTACATTTCAAAAAAACGGACATTCATTCATGATTCACAAAATAGCATTTTATAAAACAGATTATATTTTATCCTTCATGAAACACTTATAATCAACATATTTTTACAAAGTTGTTACTCACAGATAGCTCCAATAGCAGAAGAGTCAAAACAAGCAGATCAACGATCTATGGCGCATGACCTACACAAACACATAACGGATACACATTGAAACACACGCTCGGAAAACACATAAATTTTTTCTTTTTCTATCTTGGTGTGTTTCTAATCCTTATCCTCATTATTGTGTCTTAACTAGGGCTTAGGAATGCCTAAGATGTAATGAGGATACCAAAATGTAACTCGAAACACTTAGTCAAATTTTCAAAAACAGGGAAGTCCGCTCGAGCGCAACTTCTGTTGCTCAAGTGGTCTGCAAAGTCTACAAAAGTACTGGTTAATTGATTTTTCTACTTGATAGGCGTTCGACCATCGCTCGACCGCAAGACAAGGTAAATAAGGCCTTCGCTCGAGCGTAACTTTCCACGCTCAAACAGTCTGCAAAAGTTTGTAAAACTTTTGGGAGCTCTCATTTTACGCTCGAGCACAACTTCTATCGCTTGAGCGGAGAGTCAAAAACAAGGGTGGTCGCTTGAGGGCAAGTTTTGTCGCTTGAGCCAACACCCAAACTCTACAAAAGTACTGGGAGCTTGCATTCTCTGCTCAAGTGCAGACTCCACCGCTTGAGCAGAAGGTGCAAATTCTGAAATTTCCAGATTGTTAATACAAGTTAAAAATCCATTTTCAAAGCATCAAAACACATCCTTTTGGGCCAAAATCTTGAGAAAACATGTGTAAACTTGTAAAACTTTGTGAATTCAAAATCATTTCGCAAAATCATGCCCCAAAAGCAGGTGAATTATGGTAAATTCAAGCTCAATACTCATGATACAAACATGCATGTAATTTCTTTGAATTTAAACCCTTCAAATCATGCTCAAACAAGGTAAATTGATGGAAAATATGCTGAAGTCTCAAAACTAAGTTGAAAACATGACATGCATGGAAGAATTACTTGAAATCAACTTTAAAATATTATGAAATGCACATGCATGCTCTAATCATCTTCTTTCCTGCTTCATTAGTTCATTCATGCATTAATCTTTCATTATCTTTTGAATCCACAATTTGAGTGAGTCAACTACATAACTTAAGGGTTGGATTTCTTATCTACAAATCTCAATTCCATGAGTTCTTGAGTGATTCTTCCCAATTTCTCAAATTCTAACCAAGTTCAAGCTAATTCCTTCAAATTCTCTAGTAATCTCTCCAATTAAGCTTGATTTCTTTATCCTCTCTCTCTCTCTCCAACGATTGTAAGCTCAAAGATAAGGGAATGAAGAAGTCTAAAATGAACTGGTGGAGTCCAATTATCCTTATATAGGCTAGTTAAATCAAATATAATTAAAGATAGATAATTAAGCTTAAGTCTAATTAAGGAGTTGTTTGGGATGTCCTAAATAAGTGCACTTTTTGACTTTTTGGACTAAAAAGTTGAGAAAAAAATATGGTTGTTTGGGTTAATTTTTTGACTTTTTATGGAAAAATGTGTATTAAAAAATTGTATAAATTAGTGTGTAGGGGAAAATTAAGATTGGGAGTTATGCAACCGTAATTTTTGACTTTTGGTGAATAGTGATAACTTTTTAACTTTTGAGTAACTTTTTGACTTTTTAGCTTTTTGGCCACATGTCAAACTTAGCCTAAATATAATCTAATTATTTTGTTCCGAATCAAATTCCAATTCAACCTACCATAAAATTTTAAAAATGCTAATTAGCATGTATTCTCAGTCAATTTCATATTCTGTAGCCGATAAATCCTTCAATTCGCATAAAGAAACAGAAACACAGACAGATCTTTCTACGACAGACAGATATAAATGCACATAATATATAACACATGCAATTAATGTAGAATTTTCATCTTAATTACATTTTAGCAGTCTTAATCAAGGATCATGAGCTAAGCACAAATCAAGATTGTTACACGGCCGGTCGTTCGGCCAATGTAAAATTTACACCAATTGAGAGGTCATCCAGGGTAAAATTTTTACAAAATTTTTCTTTGAGGTGGTCATTCGAGAGGACGTCCGGTGGTGAAAATACAATAATAATGAACAGTGATTTAATAAAAGACACAAAGCATCCTCAGTTTAGTGAAACATTTTTAATATTTTTAATTTGATATCTGTTTGATAAAATCACTAGAATATAAAAAAAAATATTTTTTTTATCAAATTTAAATTTGATAATGAATTTAATATAACATTAGAGATGGCCCTAGGAAGTGGTTTAGGCACAAGTTATTCCTATTTTTTATATATATATATATGAAAAATTATAGGATAGGAGATGAAAATTCTAGGTAGGCAGATATTATTAGGCGGCGTTGAAATTTGTGGTGCAATGGAAGATGTATGAAGACAAAGTAGCACTATTGTTGAAGTAATAACGAGTAGTTACTATTTGTTGAAAAGGAAGGGGAAATTCTTGGACGGTATGTTGGGTGGGGGCTAAAATTTAGGTGGGGGCTTAAAATCTAGGGCAAAGCAAGCATTATTCTTGCAAGTCTTGGTTGGACACCTTTTCTTCCCGGGTTCTGATTCAAAGCTCTAATTAGAGCTGCTTTTCAGCAGCTCTAATGAGCTGTTGCCAATTAAAAAAAAAAAAAAAAAACAAAGGAAGGTAAAAGACAAAACAGGAGGAGGAAAATGACAAATTAATGCTCCTTTAGAGCTCTAGTTTTAGAGGTCCCAATCATTTTTGATTCCAAACCCAACCTCTGCAATACATGATCAAATAATTGAGATTCACCTTTTGTTCTTATCCTTTTATAGAATCCACGTGCAACGGTAAAAGAGATCACCAAGAAATTTTTCTTGAATTGGGTAATTGGAAGTTTCATGGGCTAGATACATTTTTGAATGAGTGATGCAAGGAAAATGATATACCATCAAAATTTTTATACATAATTTATTTTCGTAATAATTGATAGAGATAAATATGCAAATTATGTTAATAAAAATGAATCTTATACTTTTAAATAAACCTTTTATAACAAGATAAATTATTATGTATGATCTTTTTATTCATACTGTCTGTGTAACACTAATCCAACTACAACTATGAATCTTACATTTTTTTAGTAGACTACTAGTCTAGAACTACTAATTTATTGCTTGATTTGGCAGGGAAGAAAGAATATATATATACACACTATAGAAGATGGGCATACCCACATGGCTATACTTGAAATGTGCAATTACATGAATTGACAGATATATTTGAATTTGAGGGCAGTTTAGGAATAATAATAAAAAAAAAAAAAAAAAAAATTGTGATATTCACACCAACAACATTATATAACATAATATATAATATATATACATATATAGTTATATATTGAAAAATCATGTATCATATGTTCCAGTTACAGATACAGATGCGCGTAAGCTGGCCCGGACACTCGGTTATCAAAAAAAAAAAAAATAGGTTCCAGTTACATATGTTTTTAATTTTTTATTATGACTTATTGTATTGTTAATTATGACTTAATTTCATTATAATATTAATTAACATTATTTTAATTATGATCTAAAAGATTTTTGATTACACATTATATGATATTTTTTCATGACTCAATTTTTTTTTTAATTATGACTAAAAATAATTCAATCATTACATTTGTGATAATTAACCCCACAAATGTAATAATTTACCTACCATAGCATGCCTCATATTTGGAAATTCCATATTTTTTTAAGTTAATTTTAAAGTGTCAATCAACTGGGATCAAATAATGAAAGCCAAATTGGAGATGACTTAGAGGTCAATGGCAGCACAAATGAGTACAAAGAAGAAAAAATGAGAAATTTCTAAAAAGATGACAACACCACTAAATTAGATTCAAGATGCAGTGCTAAGACAAACAAAAGGGTTTTGAAATTAAAAAAAAAAACTTTCCCTTTCCAAGGAGACTTTTTATCTACATATCCATGGTTCTCAATGACTCTCCCCTGTGGCTCTCTCTCCTTCAATCTTGAATAATAATAGTGCAGCAGAGAGAGAGAGATCAAAAGAAAACCTTGAGACACAAGAGACCCATGAACACTCCTCCATTATTTCATTCCTGAAATATCACCATCTCATTTCATGTCCTTCTTTCCAAGCTTGGTTTAATCTAAGAGCTGCTCCTGAACGATCCGAGCGCTTTAAAGGCACCCGCTCTCAAGATGTACTGGTGGTAGAAGGCCGCAATAGCTGCACCGATGAAGGGTCCAACCCAAAACATCCACTGCAAAAAAATTCATACAAAAATTTTTAAAATAAAATAATACCGTTATTATTATTAATGGAAGCAGTAATGCAATTTAATGAATCTTAGGGAATATAAATATATATATATATGTGTGTGTATGTATGTTTTTACTAACATGGTCATCCCAGACCGCCTTCTTGTTGTAGATAACTGCAGCTCCAAAGCTCCTAGCAGGGTTGATGCCAGTGCCAGTGACCGGGATGGTGGCAAGGTGAACCATGAACACAGCAAATCCAATTGGAAGTGGTGCCAACACCTTCATGATTTTCAGAAACAAAAGCTGCATCATTAAATTGTCCAAATAATCCAAACACGACTGAAAAATTGCCATTTTCTGCTATGCATTGAGAAAAAGTATACAAAAAATAAACTGAATGAATCTTTGATCAACAAATTTTATTTATCTAGATGCCTGTTTTCTTTCTAAACGATACATTTCACTGATTAAAGTACTGAATCACTACCATTATTGACACTACTTCTTCATAACACAAGTTTTTCATCAATTTACCATGAAAGTAAACAAAACACTATCTTCGACATCATTAAAATAAATAAATAAATTATTAGTTATATAGATCATACTTCTATAGTATTTGACAGTGTTTTGATTTCTGATAACCTGTTTCAGAAAATCTGTGTTGCCAAATACATGCCAGGAAGGGTAAAAACAAAAAACAACAAATCAAAACAACATTTTCTTTTCTACTGTATAATGTTGTGAGGCTACATCAACTTTTTTCTTCCATTTTTTTTTTGTCCACTTGTTGTGCATGATCAAGCCCCTGCCCTAGGGTTCACGTCATCTAGACTAAAAAAAGTCTCAAACCACCCATAATTCAAAGGGCAGAAACAGCAAAGCATTGGCCCACATTACTTTTGAAGAAAGAAAACATGGAAAACCAGTGCCCTTGTGCCAATCCTAATCTCTAGATCCACAAAAACCCATCTCAGCCAACCAGTTGCAGCATCAATTATTTCCCTAATTAAAAGAAATAATTAACAGGTATATGTGCATATATACCAATGGGGAAAAAAATGCCAAATTTATATAGAAAATTCATACATAATTGTGTTGTCGTGGCACTTTTGCAATTATAAACTCCAATAATGAGCTAACAACTCAACATAAACGGATTGCATCGCTCTATATGAATTTTGCAAAATAGGAGTTGCACATAATTAGAACACAAAAAGTGCACAGAGATTGTCTAAGGCTTGGTTGGGGAAGTGAGTTGACTTTTTGACTTTTTAATTTTTTTGACTATTTTAACTTAGGGCTAAAAAGCCTAATTTGGAAAGGACTTTTGATTTTTTTAATTTTTTTGTGAGAGAAAGAAGGTACTGATTATAGGTTAGATATAATATTTTGTCTTATTGAAACTAAAAAACTTTTTTTTTTATAGCTACTTTAGCCCCAAACCCACTTCCGTAACAGTGGCTAAGTGATTCACACCATATCCCAAAATGAATCTCAGCCACACAATGTACTTTTTGTATACTTTTTCTATGTTTTATTTATATGCATCTATTTAATTTTAGTTTTTAGAAAATAATTTTTAGAAAATTCTACTTTTTTTATTTTTTTTATTTTTATGTTTTTAATGAATTTTTTTAATATTTTAAGTATTTTTTTTTTAATTTTTAAACACACTTAATATAAATATATTTAAAAAAATATAATATTTGTGAAAAAAATCTTTAAAAAATTCACTAAATACCAAAAAATACAAAAATTCAATATATTTTTTATATTTTATGTATTTATTACTTTTTAAAAATATTTTTTCACAAATATTTTACTATTTAGATACATCCAAATAAGGTACATCTAAAAAAATATAAAAACATTACTTAAAATTTTAAAAATATTCACTAAATATAAAAAACTCAAGTTTTAAAAAATTAAATTTAAAAAACTGAAACAAAATGCACTGAATTCTATTTTGAATTCTATTTTGTTGAGTCTTACCATAACTGCAAAGTAAAGCTAAATATTTATGGTAAAATATGATGTCACTATAATTTTTTGAGAAACCAAAATTATGTGACAGATTGATGAGGTTGGTTGAGGGGTGCTTACAGGGACATGGGAGTCTCTGGCGCTTCTCTTGGGATCAGTGGCGGAGAAGACAGTGTAAACAAGGACGAAGGTTCCGATGATCTCAGCGCCGAGTCCAGTGCCTTTGTTGTACCCTGGGGCGACCATGTTGGCTCCGCCTTTGTACCTTTCGTAGTTCGAACTCTGGAACAACTTCACAAGCCCAACACCGCATACGGCCCCCGCGCACTGTGCCACCATGTACATCACCGCTCTTATCAGCGACACCTTCCGCGCCAAGAACAGCCCGAATGTCACTGCCGGGTTAATGTGACCCCCTGCCCCATTTCACCAAACAAAACAAATAAATTTGTTAAATTTCCAAGTTTTTATGTTTGTTCCATTGATGATCAAGCTTTATTATAGGCCTCGGGATCCAAATAAATTCAATTAGTTATAATTACTTACAAATCAGAGGTATCAATTAAGTCTGAGATATATAGGAGAAGACAAACTAAAATTGAACCAAGGCATTCTTTTTTGATAACTAGGTGTCTTAACTAACCTGTGTGCATCTCAACTAATCTTAAGAACCTTAAGTTAACGACTGGATGAATCTCCAATGACCCCTTAGGATGACCGAAACTTGAAACCTTAGATCATTTTCTCAATCTTTATTGCTCAGTTAACCTCTTGGAGTTGTGAAGATTTCAATTGATGTGAATACAAGATGAAGCTATGTATACGTTCTTCTCAATTCTAAAAAGATCACCCAAAATATATATATAATCTAAATACTTGATTGGAAAAAATCAATGAATAGCCCATCTCAAAACTACTTCACATTTTAATCTTTACACTATATCCAATCTCTCTTTGCAACTATCCTTTTTTCACCATCTCACTCCTACTATGCCTTCTTATCCATCAACTAACACTTCGTTTAAAATCATAGACTTAAATAAGAATTTGAGGTAAAAAATTATGAAGGAATAGAAAATTTGACATAAATTTAGCTTCTGTTTTTATGATTTTTTTTTTTTCCATCTCTTTTCTTTTCACTCCACAAATTCTTACTCAAATTTATAATCCAAACGCAGACTAACGCTGTGTTTGGTTGGAGAATTTGGGGAGAGATTTGGAAAGAGAAAGGGAAAGGGAAAAGTTAGGTGAAATGTGAATAAAATATACCTACATTTCACCTAGTTTCACACACCTTTTCCCTTTCCTTTTCCAAATCCCTCCTTAAATCCCCCAACCAAACACAGCATAAAAGTTCCAAATATGACAAAATTGCATAGCCTATAGCGTGTGAATCGGCAGCTAGTTTGACCCCAAAAATAAAATAAAAATTATGGAGAGACAATATATATACACAACACAAAATGAATTTGGCAAATACTATACTGGTGATGAAAACAGAGTACTCTGTTTTTTGGGATATTGCTACCTATTAGGCATCGCTGATAGTGTATCAATTTTTTTACTAAATTTGAGAAAAATTTGAATAGAAACTTCTTTTGATATCAAGTGCTCAAGGAAGGGTTTTGTAGTTTTATCAAACCACCAGCCGACAGGAGAACGACCGGCCAATCAACCCGCCGGCGTAAATTTTTTACAGATTTTTCACTTGAGGTGGTCATTGGAAACATAGTAAAAATCTAATAGCAATAAATAATAATTTGATAAAAGGCATTCATCCTTAGTGTGATGAAAGAAAATTGAAATACGTATTTGATAAAACTGTTAAAAAAAAAAAAAATTTATTTCTCATCAAATTTAAATTTGATGACAATTTTGAGTACCCGTTCGAGATGATCTTGTGGGACAGTACAACGTTCTTCAACACTAAATGCTTTTTTTTTTTTTTTAAAAAAAAAAAACCCACCAGAAATACCGGCGGTGCAGTAGACGAGGACGAAGATCATGCCGCCGAAGGACCAGGCGATGCCGAGAATGCCAACGCCGCCGCATTCGTCGGTGGCGGATTGGCTCTTGTAGCCAATCACTGTGAGAATAGTAATGTAAAGGAAGAGAAGAGTGGCTATGAACTCTGCAATCAGGGCTCTGTAAAACGACCACTTTCCCAGCTCCTTCGGGTCTATCAGCGGCGCCGGCGGTGGATCCTCGTAGTCCTTGGCAGAGAATGTTCCCTCCACCACTTCCACTCCTTTTGCCATTTGGCTGGACTTTCTAGAGAGAGAAACAATTGGGAGGTTTAGAGAGAGAGAGGATGAGGAGAGGTTGTGACGATAGTTTGGTGGTGAAAAAGGGGAGGAAAGTGAGATGGGTGGGGGTTATGTATGGACCATGGATGGGAGATTGGGTGTATGCTGAGGAGGGAAGAGAGAGTATTTTACATTTGTTGGAATTATAATTATTAATATTTAAAAAATTTATCATTAATTTATAATTATTTTTTTAATAATACTGGTTGATTTAATATTTTCTTTTTAAAAAATTACTCATAATTTGAATGTACCATGTAAATTTAAATTTGATGTAATGTTAAGAACAAAATCAAGTTTTTTTCATCACAGGTCAGATTAAAATTTGAATGAATTTTCTTTTCACCATATGCAAAAGATTAATGTTTGGGAGCATTAAAAAGGGAGTACTAGGGGAGCACTAATGAGGTGGCACTCCTTTTGATGTGATGGTTGTCTCTTGTGTTTTTCTTTTTTCTTTTATTTTTTACATTTTCCAACTCATTAAAGCTATTAGTGATGAAATTTTTTAGTGGTCTCTATCATTACTGTTTTGTGCAAATTAAAAGGAGAATGCTAGTATCCCTATAGTCTTATTCTAATATCGCTCTTGTTAAGATGTGGATTATATATTTTAAACACTTTATTAAATATTGTTTTATAACTCCATGGCAGCATGGTTGAATATAATTACCAGTGGCATACAAACAAAATTTATAAATAATAAATTTATGGGCAAATTACACTTTACATTTTTATATTTTGCATTGGTGTTTGGCAACAGTTTTTTTTTTTTTTTTTTTTTGAGTTAAAATTTACAAAATGACAAAATAAGTTAAAATAGTGAATAAGACGAAGTGTCACATCAAACTCATAATCATTTTATTTTTTCTCTCATAAACATCATATCCAACTACAAAAAAATTCTACTATCTTCCTGAACACAAAAAATTTTAGCCTACTTAAATAGCCAAAAACTAAAATAGTAACTTCCTAAACACCCACTTTGTCTCCTAACTTTTTAATTGCCTTAGTTAATCTCTTATACTTCGAGTCAACTTACAATTAGTTCCAGTTGAATAACACAGGGCCAGCTCTACTTTTTTTAGAACCCAAAGCAAGCTTTTAATATGAGACCTCTTATTAGGGCTAGGCGTAGGGTTATCCGACCCGTCCAAACCACCCTATCCGATCCAAACCGTACACGTATAGGCGGTTTCGCAAACACATTAGGATAGGGTGCGGTTTGGATTTTGTCTAATTTCCGGGTTGCGGGTTTAAACCGCACCCGCCCAACCCGCCCGCATAAACATTTTTTTTTCTTTTTTTTTTTTCTTCAAATCTGACCGTTCAATTCATCTCACTTCATCTATAGACTATAAAAAACAAACCAAAAAAAACCCTAATCTTAATCTATCTCTCAAACTCCAAAACACGAACTCACTCTCTCATCTCATCAGTCTGTCTCTCACTCTCGCGTTTTTCATTTGTACTACACCGATCGATTCTCTCTCGTCGCAAGATTGACTGATCAACCTCACTCTCTCATCGCACTGATCGACTTCATAGGTAAGCCCCTCTCTTAGTCTCAATTCCAGAATCTCTCTCTCTCTCTCTCTCTGATCTTTAATTTTTTTTGCAACATATCAAATCTCTCTAATCTGTCTCCCTTACTCTCTCATCTCATTAGTCTCTCACTCTCTGGTTTTGCATCTACACCGATCGACTCTCTCTCATCGCAAGATCAACCGATTGACCTCACTTTCTTATCGCACCGATCGATCTCATAAGTAAGCCTTTCTCTCTCTCTCTCTCTCTCTCTCTCTCTCTCTCTCTCTCTCTCTCTCTCTCACCCTTCCTGATCTTTGATTTTTTTTGCAACATATCAGACCTCTCTCTCTGATCTGTCTCCCTCACTCTCTCATCTCGTCAGATCTGTTTATTTTATGCAATCAGATCTGTTACATTTTTTTTTTTTTTGGTAGCAACGGATCTGTCTGTGAGAAGTGGAAATTGAATGTGTGTTTGTTTGGAGAAACATTAGGTCGAAAAATTCAGTCGTGTTTGATTGAGTGGAACATTGATAGCATATTTACCTTAACAATTGATAATGCTAGTTCTAATAATCTTACCATTCAATATTTGAAAACGATAACCAAAGATTGGAATGGGACTATTTTGCAATATGAGTTTATTCATATGCGTTGTTGTGCACATATTCTTAATCTCATTGTGAGTAATGGGTTGAAAGAAATGGACAATTCTATTGCCAACATTAGACTTGCGGTGAAATATGTGAGGTCTTCTTTTCATAGGCATGATGTTTTTAAGAAGTGTGCGGCCACACTCAAACTTGATTCAAAAGCTCTTGTATGCCTAGATGTACCAACTAGGTGGCACTCTACCTATTTGATGTTACAGGCTGCCGAAAAGTATGAGAAAGCTTTTAACCGATTAAAGTTTGTGGATTCCAATTGTGAACCTTAGTTCAAGGATGTTGATGGTGGCATAAGGAGAAGTCTGAATGAGTTGGATTGGAAAAAATGTAGAATTTTTTTGAGGTTTCTCAAATTATTTTATCTTGCAACTAAAAATTTTTTGGGGTCTCTCTTTATTGTTTCCAATGCTTTTTACAAAGAAATGTTTGTTATTGAAAGCAAAATTAACCAATTAATTTTGGAGGAGAATGATACTTTGAGCACAATGGCAAAGACTATGAAATAAAAGTTTAGCAAGTATTGGGGGGATGGAAGTAAGATCAATTTGTTATTGTATGTTGCAGTTGTTCTTGATCCCACCAAAAAAATGACAAAGTTGGAGTTTTGTTTTTCAAATTTATTTCTTGGAGATAATAAGAAGGTGGAAGATATGGTAGACAAAGTTAAGAGTTGTTTGAGTCGTTTGTATAACCATTATGTCACACTTTATCCTTCAAATGAGAAACTTCCGAGTGTGAGTGAAGTTATGAATATGGTGGAAGGTGATGATGATGATGATGATCCATATTCTTTGGTTAACTCCCAATTTAATTCCTATTTGGAGGGGCGATGCACTAGTGGATCTAAGTCGGAATTGGAACAATATTTATTTGAGGTTGAACATTTTGCAAAGAATTAAACATTTGAGATTTTGGATTATTGAAAAGTGAATGCAACCAAATATAGGGTGTTGTCACAACTTGCAAGGGATGTGTTAGCCATGCCTATTTCTACCATTGCATTGGAGTCGGCTTTTAGTACCAAGGGGGAAGGGAGGCGTATTCTTGACCCATTTCGTAGTTCTGTAGTACTTGTGCCTTTTAAAGCTTTTGGTAAATGTATTTGGACCCTTTATTCTATTTTGGGAACCTTTGGTGTTGTTGTACTTTAGTTTTGGAGGAATACAAATTGATTTAAACTTGTTGGGTTTGGTTGTTCGCACTTATTCTTGTCAAAAGTTCCTTGGACACTTAGAAATTCCATTCTAGGGTTGACACCAGCCTTCCTAGGGTCGACCCTTACCTGTTGATGAAGTTCTGGAAGTGTTGCTGGAACATAGGGTAGACACCAGACTGGGAGAGAGTCGACCCTCTTCTGTCTGTGTATTGGTTGCTAGAAGATAGGGTAGACACCAGTCTAGGGTAGGGTCGACACCTGCAGTGCAGTCAAAGTTTTTCCAAATTTTTTTTCCTCTTTGGTGTCGACACCACTGTTGCAGGGGTCGACACCTGCGACTTTTTCCCAGATTTTTCTACCGGTTTGGGCCTACTTTTTGGGGATATTTTGACTAGATATTTTGGGTTGACTTTGGGGCTTATTTCTATTTTGACCTAGTACTATAAATAGGTTCCCACTTATCCTTTTTCTTTATTTCTTCTTCTCTTTTTCCCTCTAAACCGTATCACTCTCTCTCTCTCTCCAAAATCACTTTTTGCTCAAAGATCTCTAGATCTACTCACCTAGAGTGATCTTTTCACCATGGTCCTTTGAGATGGGTTGTAGATCTTGTCAAGGGCTTCCTTTTGGTCCGAGTGGTTCGTAGTTTTGGCGCTGGTGATTTTTGGGTGGTTTTCTCTCCTAAGCTTGAGGTAGGGATTTCTTTGATCTTTTTCAATGCTACTTTTATAGATAGACATGTGGTAATTTAATTGCATAAAAACCATATTCACTATGGGTTTTTCTTGAAAAACATGAAAGGGGATCTAGAGTTTGATACTCATGATTGGTATTGTTAAGTTGTTTGTTGTTGAGTTATTTTGGAAATGATTTACTATGTTTATGAAGAAAGGGAGGAAAGCCCTAGTTTGTTATTATTGATATAATGGATTTAAAATGGGAGAGAGTTGAATAATCTTTATATTTTGCTAATATGGGTTGGTTAACTGTGTTCATATCAAAAGAAAACAAAAGAGAAGTAACCACGGTGTTGGTATTGTTTCAGACTAATCACGTGATGTTGAGTTGAGTTATGGTTTTGGTACTATGGAATTGATTTTGTAAAATAAAGGTGATGGATTTGGTTTTGGTTTTGTAAAATGACGAGAATGAATTTTTAGAAAATGGTTGAGGTTGTGTGATTCGGAAAATAACAAAAAGTGGTCTTTTGAAGGAAAATGAAATCATCACCCTTTGCAAATCGATAATGAACTTGAGGTTGGATTTTGGAATTCCTTCACATATTATTTTTACTATTGGACTGAAAGTCTAGTGAGAATTAGGTTTGTTTTCCTTTCGTGTGAAATGTAGATATGGATGGATATGAATTTAAATGGTGGGGTTGGATCTTTGAAATCTCTCACCTTTGAAAGTATGGATAGTTTATCTATTTGGAAATTATATATATATATGTTTAGAAATATATGTTTTGGACTATCGATGGAGGATGGTCATGATTGTTGTAGAAACTGCATGATGATTAGGTGAATTGAAACTAATCATTTGGAATTTGTCATTGTATATGACAGATGGATGTAAACATTGTATATGTGCTTTGGTTGGTCATTGTATATGGCAACGTGTTAAATACATTGTATATGTATCTTGTTTAGGAGGAGATAGGGGATGTACTCCATTGTTTGTGAGGAGATAAGGGATGTACTGTAACGACCCCAAAATTCGTATCAAAAATTCCCTTTATACACTTATGGATTAATGTTCTTCAATTTGATAATATTTGTTCGAATTGAAAAATGATCAGTTGAGTTACGACTTTAAAATTTAAATTACCGACCTTCATGGGTTCAGAAATCAAAACTGAGTATCTGCATATGTTAATGGAAATTTTTAGAGTTACTTGGGAAAATTAATTGGAAATTTATTTTGTCTGATTCGTTAAGGTATGTTTGGCTGAATAATTTCGCATAGTAAATTGACGGCCTTAGAGGCTTCAGAAACTGGAACAGAGGACCTATTTATGATCAGCATAATTTTTAGAGTCATCTGGGAAGTTTAATTAGAATTTGATTTTGTGCGATTCGTAAGGGCACGTTTGGTTCCCCCTATTATGATGAACTTATGTGTGTATTATATATGCATAGATATATGAGTTGTTGAACTCATCATTTTGGGTCAAAATATCTAAGGGAGAAAGAAAGTGAACCGTGAGAGAGAGAAGGAGAGGCAAAGCTCCTCTAAGAGAAAACTCAACATCCATGGGGGATTTGAGGATGATTGAAGAGAATAGAAGAGAAAGGAGGAAGATCAACCATAAAGCTTGGAAAATTAAAGAAATCAAGGGGGAAAACAAAGATTTAAGATAAGGTATGTGGCTCTAACTATCATCTTTATAGATAATTCACCTACTACATGAAATCAAAAAGTAAATTGGAAGTTTGATATGTAAATGAACAAGTGTGTTGAATTATGAATGGATTGGGTTGAATTCAAGGAATTAAACCATGCTTTCCTTAAATCTGCTTAAGTTGAGTTTAATCTTAAGGGTGATTCATGGAATAACAAGGTTTGGTGTGAGAATCACCTATGTGTAAGTTATATTTACATGATTTGGGCATATATAATGGAAGTTTGGATATATAGGAAAAGATGAGATTCTATTTGAATGATGTTAGTTGATTATATTTTGGAAGGAATTCTACATGTTTTTGAGTGAATAGAGTTGAAATCAAGCTTAAAAATGGAAAGAACAAGTGTTAAAGCAAATATCATTTTCGGACTGTCTAATTTTGCCCAGACCGCACGAGCGGCCACGGGCACCGCACGAGCGGAACATGAAAAAAACAGAGCATTGCATTCTGCTTAACCCACCGCTCGATCGGCTCAATCACCGCACGAGCCGCCAAAGTGGGCGCACGAGCGGCCACCCCTGTTTCAGCATATACTGGGTAACTTCAAATAGGCATATGTCCCTTCTCTGGACTCCGTTTTGAGTGATTCTTGAGCCTAAAATCAAGCTCCAGAAGTCTAGTTTCCAATGGTGGTGGTCTCACTCCCAAATTCTAAGTACAGAAATAGTTATGCCCAAATTAGTGGCAACTGTTCACTTTCTGTTTACCGGTTTGTACCGTTTCTTCGCTTAAACCATTTTCCATCGATTCCTCCTGTTTTCTGAGGCATGGATTATAACTTATTAAGGCATAGTGAGCTTGGTACAACCATGGCTAATTGATTAAATGGTCAAAGAGAATAAGTAAAGGATCGTTTATAATCTCATATTATGTGTTATACATTGTGCTTGTAGGTCAAGATGAGGGCATCGTCCCATTACTACCGGGAGCTGATCACTGTGAGTAATAGTAGTGTAACGATATGTTTCACTTACTTCTTGTAATTAAGATTTAAGTATTGTTAATTGTGAATGGCCTACCCCATTGATATTGTGCTTTGATTAACTTAATTGATATTGTGCTTTGATTACATTAATGGCATTGATATGGACCTAAGGTCGATCTATCCCTAGTAATAGACGTGGGCCCAAGGCCGTTATGATGTGAATTGTTTTGTCCCTATTAATGCAGTGATACATTTGCCTTCGGTTAATAATTAATACTGATATTTTGTTATCTGCAAGTTAACTATCTGAATTCATGATGAACAAATGGAACATATGTGCATTATGGAACAATGATATCTTTGTGTATCTGGAATTATTCTGTTTTTCTAATGATGGGCCCGAGGCCAATCTGTTGATATTTGGGCCTGAGGCCACTCTGTATAATCTGTTAGGCTTGAGGCCGCTCTGTATAATCTGTTAGGCCTGAGGCCGATTTGCATAATATGTTAAGCCTAAGGTCGTTATGTATTATCTATAGGCTGAAGGCCGTTCTGTATCATATATGGGCCTGAGGCCGTTTTGCATTACATGTAGACCTGAGGCCGTTTTAAAATATGATTATAAATAAGATCTATGTATGGTTTGATATGCATATTTACATTCTCTAAGTCTATACTCGTTTAACTCACCTCCTTACATTGCTATTATTCACTGAGCCTTGCTCACTCCGTTTTTATGTATGTTTATGTAGGTGAGCCATCGGGAATTGACACTAGAATTGTATTGAGGTCTACCCGTTTGCCAAGCCGCCTGGGGTACGCCTTCGTGTTGAGGCCTTAATTTTGATTACTGGGAGTTGTGTAATTTTTGGAGTCTCATTTAAGTGTGTGTGAGATCTACATAATTCTGTGATTGTATATGTAACTATGGGAATGTATTTAAATGCTTAAATTAATTAAGCCACCATGTATGCACAAGCTCAATGGATGTTGTCTTTTATTGATATTGCTTCCGCTTAAGGCCCCGTACGTGGTTAAATATTATTCTAAAATTTCTGTTTTGAGGCCTATGTACAGGCCGGTCATGGACCAAACTTTTAGGGACGGGTTTGGGTCGTGACATGTACTCCAGTGTGTGGGAGGAGATAGGGGATGTACTCCACGATTTGGGAGGAGATAGGGGATGGACTCCAATGATAATTAAGTTGGCCGGAGTGTCCTGGGTGAAAGTCCCGAAATCTTATATACATTTGCATAACGTAGATGATTGAAGTATTGAAGTGTTAATGATATAAGTTGTAGTCTCATTTTGAATTGATTATGATTGAAGTGTTGATAACATGAGTTGTAATCTCATTTTGAATTGATTATGATTGAAGTGTTGATAATATAAGTTGTAGTCTCATTTTGAAATGTTTAGATGATAATGAACTATATCCTTGAATTGATGAGTTGTAGTCTCACTTTAAAATGTTTAGATGATAATGAACTACATCCTTGAACTGGAATTTTGTTATGAAAAGGATGTATCCTTGACTTGGCATTTTGTTATGGGAAGGTGTATCGTTGACTTACCTTGCTTAAGGCAGATAAAACAGAATTTATTCATCATTATTGTCTTAGTGTATCTGGGTATATCATGGGTTGTTATGATTATTGTCCTAGAAGGTCGTGTTGCCTAAATTATTGAAGCAGATAGCTATTGATTACTTATTGTTTTCCTTATGTATTAAGGGCATAGTTGTATAGTTAGGAATGTGTTAGAAACGGACGGAAGTATTGTGTTGAGATTGTGAAAAAAATGTGAAAGACTTTGAGTACTTGTGAACATGTTTTGAAAAGGCAAATCAAATGTAAGTTTGGAAAAAAATGGAAGAAAACATAATGGGCTTGCGGAATCGTTTTCAGGAACTTGTCATTGTCATATGAATTTTGGGAAAACGAGTAACATGAAGAAAGAAAAGTAAATTGCTAATGTTGTTGAATGAAAATAATGTTTTTGAGAAATGTTCCTATATAAGTATATTTCTGTATAAACCGTCACATTATGTATATGATATGATTTGATGCATTCATGATCATAGCTATCTGTATGTTGCTATTGTTTAGGATCATGTTGAGATCCCTACTAGACTTTATGTTCATCCCACGTTGCTAATTCTTTTTCAGGTGAACGTCAAGAGGTGTTTCAAGATTGAGGATCTTCTTTATGTGTTGGCCATGGGGCCTTTTATTTGTAGGTGGAATGCCATTGATGTAAAAGGGTTAAACCCTTTCTTTTAGTGTTAAAGATGTAAGCATGCGGGCAGTTTATTTAGTTATGTACATATTGCATTTTCGGATGAGAGAATCTTTATTTATTCTTACAAATGATGTAAAGAGTTTCCGTATGTTATCTTTGTAATTGAATAAGCTTAATGAATTTGGTAATGAATTCCGAGTAATAAAATGTGAGGCGTGACAGTTCACTCTCACCTTCTATGGTTAAAGCTCTTGTATGTACTCAAAATTGGCTTCGAAGCAAACTTCCAATTTCTCTTCGAAAGGCGATGGATGATGTGGAGGAATTTGAGCAATATGACTCGGGTAATATGAGAATTTATTTATCTTCATTTTTATTTGTATTGTTCATTTTCTAATGTAAATCTTCTCTTGTTAGGTACTTTGGAGTCAAACTCATCTTCAAGTTCAACCTATAATATTGATGCTATAATTGATCTCTAACATTCATTTGCTCATTGGTAATTTTTTCATATACTCAACATATTTTCTTACTATATTGAGATGTTATATATAGACATTTGTTTATCTTTTCATTACTTGTTCTTTTACACTTTTTGTCTCAAAGGAATTATGAAGATTGAAATTAAAATTTATATTTTTTCAGTTTGTTTTTGTGCAGAGTTCATCAACCAAATGCATGGAATTGGAATTGGAATTGGAATTGGAATTTTTGAAAGTTGGATTGGATGTGATTCATGATGAAGTTTGATATCTTAGAAATGTTTTTATTTTATTTCGTGGGTTTGAATTGAATGAAGTTTGACAACAATTTTTTTTTTTTAATTACATTTTGGTTTTGGATGAATGTAAATTAATGAATTTTTTTTTAAAATTTATTTATTTATTTTTTTGTATTTGGGTTAGGAATGATGAATGTATGATTTTTTTATTTGGGTTAGGAATGATGAATGTAGGGTGAATGCAAGTTAATGATGAATGTAGATTTTGAATGATTTGTTTGGATTACGAATTGATTTTGCTGTGTTTTTTATTTTATAAGTTTTAATTCATTAATTATTAATGTCGGAGCATTTTAGAAAATGAGAGGAAAATGGTCCAAAATAAATATTGACAAAATGGGGGGGAAAAAAAAAGGTTTAAAAATGAATATTTGAAAAAAAGTCCAATCCGCAAATCGCCCGCACATTCGCGAACCCTATCCGCACAAACCGCAAACCACACTGCAGGCGGTTGCGGGTTGACTTTTCTCCAAACCGCATAGATGCGGGCGGGTCCAAACCGAATCGTAAACCGTCCCAAACTGAACCGCTGACAACCCTACCTCTTATATATATATATATATATAAATGTCTCACAGTACAATTTTAAAATGAACCGATATTTGAATCATTTTTTGACAAAATTGAACTAGTGGGGTAATTCCAATTTTATGTAAATTTTTTTAAAACTTTTGCATATTTAATTGTAAAATTACTAATCAAATTTGTTTTAACCAACTAATCAACCAAACTCATTCAATTTTTCTTGTAACATATTTCACTGAGAATGTATAATTTAATCAATTTTAAATTTGAAATGTTTCTTTTCCACATAAACAATTGTAAGTAATAATTATAATCATATAGTTTGGAAAACAACCATCAATTAGTTTTAAATAATTCATTATACCAAATTTTTTTTATTTTTTTTTATTTTTAGGAGCCCCGTTGAACAAGTATAATAACGAAAAAATAAGACTTATTCGATATTTTTTTTAATTTGTTAGACACCTTTTTTTCACTAATTTCTGAGAGCCCAAAGCAGGTCGCTACGAGCGCTTGTGGTCGAACTTGGCCCTAGAATAATGCAGTTTAAAAAAATTAATGGTGAAACTAAGTGTAGGGACTAAAGTGAGATTTTAATAAAAATATAAAAATGCTAAAAGTTAAAGTGGAAGGATTAAAATAAGATTTTGATGAAAGTGCAAACGTGCTAAGTATAATTAATACTATCACGTGTCTTTTCTCCATTAATTTTTTAAATGATGTTATGCAATTGAACCAAATTATTACTTAACTGAAAAGTTAAGGGCTTGAGGTTGATTGACAGAGAAAATTAAAAAGTTAAGAAACAAAGAAAATTTAAAATGTAAAATATAATAGTGTAAAGTGTAATTTGTCCTAAATCTGTACAGAAGAATGTCTCGCATTTTATATCAATTCAAAGGAAGTCAAAATGCTCATCAATATGGTTTATAGTGGTAAGAGTAGCATATCATTCTTGTTCTAAAATCTGTATGAAAAAACTCACATTTGGGTGCCAAATTGGAGTACAAAATGATGTAGGTAGCGTTTGGTTTTATTTTGGAATTGTGATTTGAATAAAAAAATTTCAAAACTTATAATTAAGCATACAATTTGAAATTCAATTCAAAAATTATTTTCAAAACTCGTAATTAAACACACAATTCAAAAACTCTTTTCAAAACTCTATTTTTTTTAAAAAAAATCAAAAAAATATTTTTTATTTTATTCTTTAAAATTATTTTTAATTTTATATTTTTTTGAATTTTTTTTTCCAAATTGTTTTTTTTTTTTTTTTTAAATATTGGCTAAATAATTTGTTATGATTTAGATATATATGGGGGATCCAAAATTTTTTACAATTTAAAAAAAATTAAATATTAAAAAAAAAGTTCAAAATATTAAAAAAATTAAAATGTTAATTAAATTAAATTAAATTAAATATTTAAAATTAAAAAATATTTAAATAAAAATTATATATTTAAAATAAAAATAAATAAAATTTTTAAAATATTTGAATATTTAAAAAAAAATTTAAAAAAATACATTACACAAATATAGTAAATACAACACACATTAAAAAAAATAAATAAATATTTACAATAAAAAATATTTACCTTAAAAAAATTAAAATCAAGAAAATTTTTAAATATTTTAAAAAATAAATCCAAAAAATTTCAAAATACAACTCAAAATTCTTTTTATAACTCAAAACTCTTTTCAAAACTCGTAACCTGTGATGTCCTAGGTTTTGGGTTTGAATTGTTTTGTGTAGTAGAGTAGTATGTACTTCTTTCAGTATTTCATTCATAGTTTTGAGTCATTGAAATTTCCTTCTACTCATACTTAACCTCTCTTAATATTTTCCGAGTTGAAAATTTTGAGTTTTAGAGATTAGAACTTGCCTTGGGGTGTAAAACCATTTTTCGGGGCTACCTGGCAAAACTGCTCGTGTGGATTGGTGGAACCGCTCGAGCAGAACCACTCAATGGAGGGGGTTTTTCTAGGTAGAATTTCTACTCATACGGAATTAGGAACCGTTTGAGCAGATTTGGGTGAATTTTCTAGGTCATCTCTAGACCATTCCACTCATGAAGAGCAATGCCAAACCGTTCGTGTGGATTTGGGATTTTGCTCGTGCAGAATTGAAATTGCACGGGCAAATTTCGGTGCGTCTGTCTCGATTTTTATGCTATTTTCCTCAAAACTGAAGCCAAAAGGTTGTATTGACCACTTTTTCAGCTCTCTCTCTCTCTCTCTCTCTCTCTCTCTCTCTCTCTCTCTTTCTATATATATGTATATATATTCATATTTGCTTTAACTTCTCTCTACAAACCCACCAAATTTCAATATTATTTCTAAGATTTAGCAAGATCTGCCAAGAATTTCAGAGAGCTTTTTACACTGAATCGAAGAGAGCAACGAGGGTTACGTTCTTATCGATTGAATTGAGTTTTCCACAACATCTATTTTTAGGGTTTTTCATCCTTTTCCTCTCCAAAGCTTGAGATAGGGATTCTTTTAGAGTTATATATACATTTTTACAAGTTTATGTTATTTTGGAGTTTCCTCTTGTAGTATTAAACTTTGATTTTGGCTCATGAGTTCTTGATGATCTTAAAAGTGGGTTTTCTTCAATGTTTTCTAAATATTCTTGAAGGTATGAACTATATTGTTAATGGGGGAGTTGCCTTAGCAAAATCCTTTCAAAAATGAGAAAAAATCTAATTTTGTGAAAACCCTATAAATTTGGGATTTATTTTGGAAAAGTGATAAGATGTCATAAAATCTTTGGTTGTCTAGTATCATGATGAATATATGATTGGAATATTCCTATGATTTTGTGTAAGGAGGAAGTTCTATGGAAAGAAAATGAGAAATGGTTAAATTGAAACTTGTTGTATAGCTCATTAGAGCATCTCCAACGGTAATAGGCATTTTACCTATCTAAACATTACTATAAAGTATACATTTTATTTTGTCTATTAACTGTTTCATGTTTCTACTCCAACCATGCTCTGTATTTTAGCTATTTATCCAAATACTATTAACTTTATAGAATGTCACATCAGCAACAAAGATGGAGGGAAATAATCCTAATGATTAAATATATTTTGCCTAACCTTGAAGGCTAGCTACATGTAGCTAGTGAATGTAAGTTGAGCTAAAATGCCTAATCATATGCCTAGTGCATTGGAGTTAAAAAAAGTGAGTCATACTAGACATTTTGACTAACAAATATTATATATCTAGTGCGTTGGAGATGCTCTTATTGGTTGGTCTTGAAATGACCAAGTAGAAAATAGATATTTGCTTATGGAGAATACGTGAATGTTGAGGTTGTTAGGTCATCCTTTAAAGTTATATTATGATGATTAATATATGAAAAACACTTGAAGGTTAATGTTGCAATACTTTATCTCTTATAATGTATTATGATATTGCATTGATAAGAGATGTGAAATTTGATCGCAATGGAGGAATGTGTAAATAAATAGAAAATTTTCAAGAAATTGATATAGAAATGGATAGTATTGGCATTGTTGGGATGTTTAAATGGAATCATATTATTGCATTGGGCATTTGCAAAGTCATTCCATTTGTCATTGACATAATTGATTTTGAACATTGCTTGGGAAAAGATATTGTTTTGAGAAAGTAACTTGTTTTGTGAAACAAGATCATATTGATTTGTTTTGGGGTAAATACGTTGGTAAGTCCGAATAGGGAGTGTAGTTGGTATTAGTTAAGTTGGCCTAAGTGTCCATGGTTAAAGACCGAAAACAGGCGTGGAGGAGGTACCACCACGTGCCTTCCGGTTAGTTACCAGTAAAGTGGGGATTAGTGGGGATTGTTATGCCTACTTGCAGACATCAACCTAGGGATTACCTGAGTCTTATTTACTGCCTCATTGAATTAAATTGAAATTATTGAATTGTTAAATTTTCAAGATTGTATTGTGCACAAAGTTTTCAAAAAAGAAAGAGATATGTTTTTTAACATGGTTTGACATATGCATTCATCCCATGAGATTATATAAAATGTATGTACTTTGTTAAGGTTTTCCTACTGAGCTTTGTGCTCACCCCTATGAGATTTTATGCAAGAAATAAGGTGGTGATCCCGCCAAGTTAGAGGGGTGGTGATCCCGTCAAGTTAGAGGCGTGGAGATATGTTTTGAGAGCACAATGCTCTTTTCATTTGTTGTAATTATTTTTGACAAGCCAATGGCTTTACGTGTATGGATTTGAAACCACTTTTGTGTAACCAGATTTAAGCCTTGGAATTTGAAGCCCTTAAGAGCGTTAATTCGTACTAAACTTCCTTGCTATATGCTATAAATTCATATTCTATGAATGTTGAATACATAATCGCATGTGAAATATTTTTTTGTACATCTCTTGATGCATAATGAGTACAACCGTTGGAGATTTGATGATGATGTTAATATTATGATTTACTTATGTTTATATTAAACAATGGAAGTTGGTGATTTTTTATGGTGTAAATTTTTGGAGCGTGACATAACCAAACAAATTTTCTCTTTTTAAAACTCTTCAAAAAGTTAAAACTTAAAATATAACTTAAAACTCAAATTATAATTCAAAAAACTAAACCAAATGAGTGGCGTTTTACCTAATACTAATAACGTGTGTCATAAAGTTCATCAGGTAATGTAATTAGTAATCATGTAATTAATTTCAAATGTCATGAGATTCTTACATATATAACTATTGGGAAATATTATGTGTATTATATGGATCTTATAATTAAAAAAATGATATAATTTTAATTTTTTGAGTCATAATTAAACAATAAAAAAATATATATCAAAACTAGACACAACATGAGATATAACTAAAGAACTCATGAGTTATAACTAAAATAATATCATAACTAAAGAAGAAAATTAGTTGTAATAAAAAAAAATGATATAATTAGAGGTGCTTACGATATACCATTTTTAAAAGGGTGTATATTAGAATTTCCCATAACTATTATAAGTGTTATAGAATATAAACAAAACATTAATGTCGTATATCATATAATCATACATATATATATATATATGTATATGGAATTAGTGTTTTTCTCTTTTATAGGTAGCTATGGTAAAAGGGGTTTTAGGAATACTCTTGGATCCAGGTAGACGCTCTTGATCCTCTGGTTGCTACCTGAAAAATGAATGAACACTCCGGACAGAGGTGCCGGAATTAGCACTCCGACGAACAAGTCAGTACCCCCTCAAGTTTTTACTTATATTTTGAGTTATCCCATTTGTTTTCACATACCGCAATTTGGCTGAAGCTCCTCTTTTTTATACTGCACTCTAGAGGCCCACTTTTCCATCATCACCTTTAGTCATCACACCTGGGACCCCCAGATGTGCCAGAAGAATTACGGAATACTCGGCCCTCGGATATATTCTACTCAGCCTTGGTCTTGTTCAGATGGGTCTGGTCATGCCGAGTTATCCTCGCCAGTCTTCTCAGCTCTCGGCATCCTCTTTGAGCAGCTCGAGCAGTCACTTTTACTCGGCCTCCACAATTGTCCTCCAAACATCTGAATTCTATATTTACTCGGCGTGTTTGGTTTCTCGGCTAGCAGATCAGAAAAAATCCTCAAAAGTCAGAGATATGGCGGTTGTACTCCTTTCGTACAAATTCGTCAGAACAGACGCGTTAATCATTACAGCTTCTCGTCCCTTCGTATTTTGACATTCATTTAATGCAATTTAAAATATGTACATCTGTATACTCTTGAAACGAAAGGCCATCCTTTGAGAATTCTTCATTCCAACCTTCTTCAAGACCTCTGCAACCCTGCTTTCCACTGTTCATCTTCGTCCTCAACCTATAAGTCCCCCACTCTCTTCTCGCTCTATTCTTCATTCCAGTCCCCTGTGTGTTTTTTGTTTTGTTTTGTTTTGTTTTATACACTTTGTTTTCATTCTGTCTCAAATGGCGAGACACTTGAAAACTCTTCTCTTAGAGGATCGAGTTGCAGCCTTCTGTCATCACTTTTCGATTCCAGACGACGTCCACCTATCCCTTGTCACAAACAATGTGGTAGATATGGAGAGGGCTGACATGGATATGATTAATTTCCCACTCTTGGCAATCGCTGAGGGTGGAGTCTGATTCCCTCTTCACCCTTTCTTTAGGACTGTCCTACGTTATTGGGGGCTAATTCCCTCCCAACCTAACATGAACTCCTACTGAATAATCATGGGTATAGTAGAATTGAACCGCCAACTAGGTCTTAACCTAGGGATCCCAGCAATTTGGCATTGCTACGTCATGGCAAAATCAACCGGTCGGTAGGAACGCTACTTCCTGAGAGCCAAAGACATTGATCACCACTTAGTGACTATGCTCGCCAGCTCTAACAAAAGGGTTGACAACGTTATGGTCATCGTCCAAGGTAATTGGGAATTCGGCGAGGGAGAAGATCACTAAGACCCAATGCCAAGGCCAAAAGGCGAGCTAGGTGGCCGACTATAAATGTTATGTTTTGCATAAACAATTCATTCGGCTTAACTATTAGATGCTAAATTCATTCTGTCTTGCAGGCAACGACTTAAACGAACATTGACATCGGCAGATAAAGTCGTCCTTCAACAAGTGAAGGCGGTTCTCAATTACAAAGGTCGTGCAAACCTTCAAGGTCAAGGGCGAGCGACCCACGTCTTGCTGATGTATGATCCTACCTACTCCACTTTCTCGGTTGCAAATAATATCCCTGTGCCGAGAGATGAACGGCAACTTACTGCACCCATATTCCCTAGTTTCAAAAGCGTAAGAGATATTGGTGCCAAGGGTTCTGACGCTGACGTCGGCGAACAAGTCGGCGAGGACAAGTAATCAGAAGGCGGTGAGGAGGACCAGGAGCTGAACAGGGAGATTGACTTGGCATTTGAGCACATCAGCCCTGATCATTCTGACAACCCTTCTACTTCTGGCTGAGTAGACTTATCCGTTCCCTAGGATGATATTTTCACTGGTTTGGAGGATCTACCAGGGATCGAATCGGAAACCGAAAAAATGAGAGGAGAATCTCTCGCCCAATTCGCCAGAAGACGGGATGCCGAAAAGATGGCGGCCAAGTGACAAGGTGGCGGTCCTAGAGGGATCCAAGTAACTCCAATACGCGAGGTTCCTCCAGAAGGAACGGCCTGCCGAGAGATTGTTGCCGAATTGGCTCCTGAGCCGCAAACAGAAATTATTGAAGTCGATCTTTAAGGGCAGAAGCGACCTACGAGATAAACACCGACCCATCTGAGGTGCCGATTGATAAACGGCCTAAGTTAGAGATGCCACCCATTACTGATAGTTTATCCGAGCCATTCATCATTCATCTACGAATGAAGAATGAACCGGTTCCATCTAGTGGGTCGGCCATCAAAGATTCGGACGTGGCCCTTAGTGTGACTTCGGCTCTCTCACTTCTAGTAGACAGGGCAACTTTTCATGTCGAACCGGATGTCATTGCGATTGCTTTGGCAGTGCAGTTGGCCATAATGGTAAGTTTTGATAAAATATCCAACTTTGTAAAATTTCCTTTTTGAATTCGACTAAAGTCTTGACTTTATTGATGTCAGATGGCGGAAAGGATTGCCGAGATCGGTCAATGGCATTACAATGCCGTAGAGCGGCTCGGTATCCTTTAAGGCCAACTTGAAGCTGAGAAAGGCAAGGTGGTTGCTGTAGTGGCCGATTTGTCCGTGGCGACGGCTATGGCGGAGGAAGAGCGGACGAAGGCCGTTACTACTGAGGAAAAAGCGCAGCACGCCGACCTACTTCATAGGGCTGCTGAAGAAAGGGCAAATTTGATAGACGGTTCCCTCAAATCAGCTCAAGAGGAAATATCAAAACTTAAGGCTGAGCTTAAGGAGGACAGGAAGGCGAAGGAGCTTACTGCGGCGGATGCAGCCAAGGCTTTTGCCGCCGGAGAGCTTAAGGCCAAGGAATTATAAGCTGATGAAGCCGTGAAGTTTGAGAATCGAGGTTTCAAGCATGGATGACTCAAAACTTTAGTGGCCGCCAACGTGACTCTCGATCAGCCAATTCTCTACGAGCAATTGGAAGTTGAACTGCTGGAATCAAATCCAGAGGAATTCGACTTTTGAGCTGCCGTTTTTGTAATAGATATTTTTGTTTTCAACTGTTTACTTTGATTGGCCGTTTTGTAATTGATGCATTAAACGATTTAGGCTTTGTACTAGGGCTATTTTCATGTATAAACTGTTAACTGTACCCGTGCAGTTTAGTAATGAAGATGTCCATTTTGCCTATAAATCTGTGAGTATGCCTTGTTTGGTTAGTGATAATAAAAATAAGAATACGAATAATAAAAATGAGAAAATTACCAAGTGGGTCAATTGTACTAATTTGGCAGTTACATGTTAAAGCTGAATTGATTAATAAATCTGCTCTTACCTCAGTGGACCACTAAGCATAGCCACCGAACACAGTCTGAAAGCAGCTTATGGGGTCAGGTGGGGCACCTGTCTAAATTCAGCAAAACTAATGAAGAACTGAATAGATTAATAAATCTGTCCTTACCCCAGCTGACCACTGAGCGTAACCGCCGAATACAGTTGAAAAGCAGATTTAGGCGTCAAGTAGGGCACCTGTCTGAATTTGGAAAAACTAATGAAGAGCTTAATAGAGTAATAAATCTGCCCTTGCCCCAACCGACCACTAAGTATAACCGTTGAATACAGTCGAAAAAAAGCTTTGGGCGTCAGGTGGGGCACCTGTCTGAATTCGGCAAAACTAATGACGAGCCAAATAGATTAATAAATCCACCCTTGCCCCAGCTGACCACTAAGCGTAACCGCCGAATATAGTCCGAAAGCAGCTTTGGGCATCAGATGGGGCACCTGTCTGAATTCGGAAAAACTAATGAAGAACTGAATAGATTAATAAATCCGCCATTGCCCTAGCTGACCACCAAGCGTAACGACCGAATACAGTCGGAAAACAGCTTTGGGCGTTAGGTGGGCACCTGTTTGAATTCGGCAAAACTAATAAAGAGCCAAATAAGGGTAATAAATCTGCCCTTACCGCAGTTGACCACTAAGCGTAACCGCCGAATACGTAGGTGAGCAAAGATAGCGGGCGCCTCGTAATCGTACCCCTAATTAATATGTGAGGTAGCTAGGCGCGTGTGGGGCCTATAGACTCTTTAAATAGACGCTGGTAAGTGTGTGACTAAAAAAAGGAATACTGGTGCGACCTCAGCAATTACGTATGTCTAGCAAGGTATTCTTCAACAGAAGAGACGAGGAAAAAACACTAGCTGATCTGGAAACACAAATGAACCGTGGAACCGGTGGAGAATCTTCTCGTATGGGTAAAGTGGCATCGGAGGAACGAGAGAGATGTTGATTCCCTCGTCATCGAAACAAGTCCCCAAGAGGGAGCGAGGTAGAAAAATCACCCAGGAGGGGGGTGCAATAACGAGGGAACTCTAGGATTGGGAGTGCCTATGCCTCAACACGAAACGAACCAACTAGGCCACCACGCCTGCTAAGTTTTTCAGTGTTTGTTGGGAACAAACCAATGACCGAGGCAGATTCAATTATCTGTGATCCGAACGTGGGAGTAAAGTTTGCTCCGCAAATATTTCCATCCAAAGTACAGTAGTCAATGGTTGATCAGGCTAATTACGAAATTTTTCGAGAAAGTGTCCATAGAGTGGCCAAAGAACTATATAGCTCCTATGAGATTGGCATGCGCCTTCACTGTAACAACCCCGATCTATAATTAATTGCTAATCTGTAATTAAGGATGTTAATTAAGTGATTAAAATAAATTATGTGTTTATTATGTATTTTGTATGTTATTTGGCTTTTTATCTGTTACTCGTAGTAACATCTGTTATGATTTCTGCTTTGGTATGAAATTTGATAGCCTAAACGATCTCAGAAACCGAAATTGAGCACATGTTTAGACTAATTAGAATTTTTGGAACCATCTGAGAAGTTTTGTTAAAAAAATTGATTCAATTAGTAAAATCGCATGTGATTAAATTGAGCCTTGATTAGAATTGTTTTGGGTTAATTGAGTTATGTGTTAACCTTGAAAAATTAAGGCTACTTGTGTTTAATTAAGATGATACATGATTAGTATCTAATTTGGTCCTATTTATTATTTAGCATCTGATTAAGTATAGTATGAATTGGGCATTTTGGTGTTGAGTATAGGGGATTAAAACCCTTGCGTTTGTGTGTTGGAGTTTTGCATGTGTGTGCACGTATATTGTGCTCAAGAAGTGAAGTGAGTGTGTGTATATTCAGCTGAGTTAGAGAGTGTGTTGGTGTCATTCCTTTTGCTCATTTGGTTCCTTGTGTTGAGAGTTCTAGAGAGAGTGAGCCCTCCAGAGAGAGAAAGCTCTACACTTGTGTGGTTTGAAGGAGAAAAAGAGAGCTAAGGGTAGATCATCTCTTATTGTTTGAAATCAAAGCTCTAGGTAAGAGTCTTGAGCCTATTTTTCTGTAGCTAACCTTCCATGCATCATGATTTCAACATATCCTTGAACTAATTTCATGAAATTAGTAAGAGAAATGGGTCTTTAAGCTTGTAGATGACTTGCATGTGCATTCTTGGATATTAACCTTTGGTGCCATCATTTTGAGTTTGAGTTTTGAAGCCATTGCAAGCATGTGAGTTCATATCTTGCATAATGTTTTGGAAATTCATGAGTTCATAACAACCATTTGCATGTTTTGAAGAAATCATGAAAATAGTTTGAAAATCTTACATGCAAGAGCTTTGAGTTCAATTTTGGTAAATTCATGAGATTGTAAAGCAAATGGTTTTTAAGGGGTCATGTATATATGTTTAATAAAGTAATTTTGTATTTTTGAATGAGCTATGCATGACCCAAGGCTTTGAATTTGTGTTTGGAGCACAAACTTTATGTTTTAAAAACCCAAAAATTCGCAGCTGGCTCGAGCGACGAAGTGGTGGCTCGAGCCAACATTGCGAGGTCCCAGTATTTTGAACTCTGCAAAAGTTGGCTCGAGCGAAGAAGTGGTGGCTCGAGCGAGCTCAGTTTTTGCCTTCAACTGGCTATAGCCACGAAAAGCTAGCTCTAGCCAACAGCTTATTTTCAGCATGTTTTCAAAAGATGTTTTAAGTACATATTTTCGCTTCCATCCCTTTTCGGGCATTCTTAGGCATGATTTATGAGCCATTAAGGATTAATAAGCTAAGAAACATCATACGTAAGTGAATTAGAAAATATGTGTCAAATCCGAGTATGTGGTCCAATATGAACAAGTTATGTGGCATGGAATGAATAAGAAGTTAAAGCATAAAAGCTAAGCCATGTATTGCCATATGAATGAGTGATAATGAGACATGTTTTGTGCTATGTACATTTGTGTTGTAGGTCAAGACTTGAAGACTAACCAACCATTTCTGGAAACTCACTATGAGTAACGTTATTGTAAAGATATGTTCATATGAATTATGTTCCAAATATAATTTGATAACTTATGATTTCTGAAATAATATTTGTTTATGTGAATGAAATCTATTATGGCATCTGTACAGGAAAGAAATAAACCTTCTCGTATAATCCTGTTGATCAAGATTGCGCTCCTCCGTACGACGTCGCTTTACTCCCTGAAAACACAAACGTGAGCTAGCCGGCAGGTGTGTGCCGGATACCTCTCCGATGCCTAAGTCAGCAAAATAGACAAATAGAAAAAAGCTCTGTGTATTCGGGAATCAAAGTTGTGTTACCTCTCCATAGGTGATGTTTGTGAGTTTTTGTAGGTTCCACGTGGCACAATCCTAGTAGGACTCCTACTCCTCCATATAGAGTCCCCCTAGGATTCACACTCCTGAAAGATAATGCCTATCCTTCCACACCCTCCTCACTGCTTGAACCAAGTGAGATAGCTTTACCTCGGTAGGATGAACATATGACCGAAATAACACTGCTATGCCTAACTGGCTGGCAGGGCCGAGATAACTGTTAGCTAGGCTCTTCCTGTCCCTGCTTCTACCTCGGCTTCGCATGCCAAAACCGAGCTATCCGTAGAAGAGTTAAGCCGAGCTAATCCAAAACAGTCCTGAAGAAGGTTTACCTTACCTCGCTTTAAAGGATACGACCGGGCTAACCATACCAGCCGTGGAGACCGGGCTATCTGCAACACTCTCTTGGACCGGGATAACAACAGGCTCTCTAGGACCGGACTAACTCTAATGCCTCCTGAGACCGCACTAACTTCAAAGCCTTTTTACTCAGCCCTTCGCATTGCGGCCCATAATGGCCTATTGCCCAGCTCGGCCCAATTTTTACATAAATTACCCTCTCAATTGCCCCTTAATTCCATCTGCGTAGCATGATAGGGATTACTTGTCTCCCAGCCGAGCTAACAACTTTAGTCCTACGACCGAGCTGAACTCTTAAGCCTTTCCAGCCGAGCTAAAACTCTTTAGCCTTTCCAGCCGAGCGAAGCCACACCGAGCTCTGCTTGTCCGGTCAAAACGTCTCCTCAATCACAGTAACTGAATCGCTTCTCATTCCAAGAACACGTGGCACACTCTGATTGGCCCAATGCAGCTGTCACACCATCTTCGTACTCCGTGTTTTTTGAACAATTCCCGCCTTTTTCCATTTTTTTTTCACAAAATACACCCTAATGCTTTGAATCAACCACTTTACTATTCACCTTCTCTCTCTCTCGCAAGCCTCTGAAACCTCCATTTCAACACTACACAAGATCGTGCTCTCGCTGCTGTTGCATCCATCCTTAGCATTTCTGCCTTGATCTGGTAAGTAACACAATCTCTACCTCCTCTTTGCAGTTTTTAGCACCTATTTTGCAATACATATCTTGCACATTCGTATGTTTTTCAAAACACACTATGCCTGCTTCCATTTTCTGCTTAGTTTTGTGTTTTCTGGAAAAAACCTAGTAATAGAACCACTTGGATTCATGAAACAACCTGTAGAACGCTGTATTTGATCCAAAATCACAATATAATCGAAGTAAGAAGTTATTTGTAGTTGACGTCAATCTAGGCAGACCATTCAACCGAACTAACACTTCATGCTATATCAGTGGTTTTAACAAGTCAAACCATCTTTCGAATTACCTTAGCCGAGCTAACAAACCGTACTAAGGCTGCGTAATAGTATGCTTGCTAAACCAGCCTTCGTAGTTCAAACCGAACTAAGAGCGCTGCCCCTAAAGGCTCAACCAGGCTGACAAAACCTTTGCACAAACCGAGATAATAATCCCTTGCACAAACCGAGCTATCGAACCTCTTGCTCAAACCGAGCTAGGACTACATTTATTTTGCCTTTATTTCTCTTAGCACGGTCCCACGATCTGTGCTTAACACTTTTGTTTTTCACTTTGCAGACTTTAGGTTGCCCAAGCACTCCTTTGAGCGCTCAACCGAGCTACTCAGCACCTTTCTCCGACCGAGCTAAGACAAGTTTAATTTATTCATAACTTATAAATGGGAAAGTATAGGTTTTTAGTAAACACACCTGGTGGAATGGCTGAATTCCGAAAGGATTATAACATCCCTGACGATGTTCACCTCACCTTAGTCGATCAAGATATCACACCATGGGGAAACCCCGGCTTTGTTCCCTTTACCCTTTTGTCCATAGTAGAAACCGGACTAAGATTCCCTGTACAGCCTTTACTCTGTGAATTCCTTAGGCAAACTAGGATATGTCCCACCCAGCTTTCCACAAATTCATACCGTATAATAAATGGCATAGCCGAGCTAAACCGCCGAGCTGGTATTAACCTCGACTTAGCCGAACTCTTCCATCAATACTCCATAGGATCAAAAGAAGATGGCTGGGTCTATTATCTAAGAATACGCCACCGCCGAGAGAAAATAATAAAGGACACACCGAATAAAGACTTAAACGATGATGATTTTTTCTGGGTATCTAGGAATTTTGAAAACCACCAAGCCCAGATCCCAGGCCGCAGTATAAACTAGAAGAAAGGAACACCCGGTATAATTACCTCGGCTAGTTTGCATGCTTCTCTTTATTTCGGTTTTCTATTTTTGAACCGAACTGACAGTTGTCTTCTTTATGCAGATTCGGCCCACCTTAAGTCACTATACAGTTACCCCAATCTAGACACACTTCGCGCCGCACTACGATATCCTGAAAGAAGTTGGGCCAAGTTACTGAATTTTGAACCGACGTACAAATACAGCAGTCGACGAAAAGCCAGAGTAATAGACTTCTTGCTGGAAGACGCTCCTGAACCGGATCCATCCTTGCCTCAAATCAACCTAGTCCGAACTACTGCTGAAGAAGGGATGGCGAAGAGGAACAGAGTAAGGGCCCTTCTAACCAAAACAAACCGAGCCGAGGTACCACCATCGAACCAGACTCAGGAAACCGTGGTGGCCCTTCCATCTCAACAACCCTCCTTATCTCGCCCAAGCAAGCGTGCCCCGGACTACCCCAACCAAGCAACGCCTTGTTGATGAAGACGAAACCATTCTTCTACCAAGCCCTCCACCGAGCCCGCAACCGGAGCGCTCCGACCGAGCCAGCTCCTCCAAGTGGGCATCCAAAGTTACTTTTCAAAACCGAGAAATTCAGGACACTAACTCAGTGGTCGTTGAAAAAGATCACTTAATGGCATTTAACCTTGCCAAGAGTGTCTGCCTTCCAGCAGACATGGAGCACCACAAACATCTGACTGAACTAAGGGCCATCCGTTCGGCCACGAAATCCATGGTTGCTTGTATGTAGCTTCTTCAGTTAACCTTTCTAATTTGCGCAACTTTTACCTCGGTTTGATTACAAGTCTTCCCCTCCTTTTGCAGGCCATGCAGAAGAGCCACATCGCTCATAAGCGTGTGCTTGAACTTCGCAAGACTACAAGGCAAGCCCTGGCCAAAGTGACTGAAAAAACTGCCGAGCTGGAACAAGCCAGGCAGCAAATAGCCGAGCTAAAATCCGAGAACGGTCGTCTGACCAGACTTGTTAGCTCGGCTGAAGCAGAAAAACAAAAAGCTGCAGCCATGATAAAAGACAAATATCTGCGCGAACTGGCTAAACTTGAGGGAAAGAAAAACGCCGAGATAGAGCAGCTGAAGAAGAGTGCTGATGACACCGAGCTCCGGGGTTACAAGGAGGGAGAGGCGACTTACATTAAACAATGTGAAGCTGCCAAGGATCTCTTTTTCAAATGCGGTTGGAGGGAGGCTGTAGAGCAACTCGGTCACGGTCCAGAGACCGAGGTCTTCAACGCTCCTGCATACTTCATTCCGAGCTCTATGACGGAATATGCTGCTGCCCTTCAGCAACAATTTCTTGAGGATTCAGATGATGAAGAAGACACCGTGCCCGAAGATACCCCGGCTGTCAATGATCCTGTCGATCAGTCAGATCGGTCGGAGCCAATGGTGGAAGACCTGACCAACGAACTGCCTACTAAAACCATTCTTCCAACCGAGACCGTGCTACCGAGTGAAATCGGGCTCCGAGTTGATATTGATGCCGACCTTCATGATCTGTTTAACTGACTTTGTATTTTTCTTCTTTTTGCTTTTTTCTTTTCTTTGCTTTCGGAAACAAATTGTAACCGGGCTGAGGCCCCACCCTTTGTACTTGTTTTGAATTTTGAATGAAGTCTGCTTTTTTGTTCAACTCTTATTTCGGTTGATCTCCATGCTTGTAATTTACTTTCTAACGAAAGTCTTGGATGAGGTACAGCATTCACTTGCCGAGATACTTATTTTGGTCTTAATCTTGCAATCTAATTATAACTGCCGACCACTCTTTAGCCGAGATACCTACCTCGGCTAAAGAGTACTAAGAGTTGGCTCAGTCCAGCCAACCACTCTTTAGCCGATATCCTTACTTCGGCTGAAGATTACTAAGAGTTGGTTTAATCCTGCCAACCACTCTTTAGCCAATATCCTTACTTCAGCGGAAGAGTACTAAGAGTTGGTTTAATCCTGCCAACCACTCTTTAACCGATATCCTTACATCGGTTGAAGAGTACTAAGAGTTGGTTTAATCCAGCCAACCTCTAAATTGGTTATTCTTGCCAATTTAAAAAAATGTTTGGTTAAAACGTCCTACAGCCTGGATCCTTATCCTGGGCTTAGGAGGTGTGTTGGTTTGTCCAACCAACCTCTAGATCAGTTTTTCCAGCCAACCTAGAGTAAAGTGTTTGGTTATTCCGACCAAACGTCCTGCAGCCTGGATCCTTATCCTGGGCTTAGGAGGGGTGCTGGTTTAATCCAGCCAACCTCTAAGTTGGTTTTTTCCAGCCAACCTAGAGTAAAGTGTTTGGGTATTCCGACCAAACGTCCTGTAGCCTGGATCCTTATCCTAGGCTTAGGAGGGGTGTTGGTTTGTCCGGCCAACTATGTTTACAATGTTCCTAACTCACTAAAACTATCTTTTACAGAAAATAACTTATACTGAAAAAGAATCTACTTGTTTTATTGAGAAAGGAAAAGGAAAATTACATATGCTTAAAAAAAGTTAAAAATAAAATAATTTGAGATTGGTAGTGTTCCATGGCCTGGGAATGGCTTTGCCGTCCTCATCTTCCAAGTGGTATGCCCCTTTTCCTGCAAATCCAACCACTTTGTAAGGTCCTTCCCAATTAGGCCCTAACTTGCCATCTCCTGGTACCATGGTCTTTCCCATCACTTTGCGCAGCACCCAATCGCCGATCTTAAATTGCCTTGGATGCACTGTTTTGTTGTATTTCCTGGATAACTCTTGTTGGTATGAGGCAATGTGAACCAGTGCTCTTTCTCTTCTTTCTTCCGCAAGGTCGAGCTCCAATGCTACGGCTTCGCCATTTAAGTTTGGATCAAAATTTTTGCTTCGAATAGTGGGGAGGCCGACTTCTAGTGGGATTACTGCTTCCATACCATAGGCTAAGGAGAATGGAGTTTCTCCTGTTGACCGTCGAGGCGTGGTACGGTAAGCCCATAAAACATGAGGGAGCTCTTCTGCCCACTTGCCTTTTGCTTTCTCTAGCCTTTTTTTCAATCCATCCAAGACGACCTTGTTTGTTGCTTCTGCCTGACCATTTGCTTGGGGATATGCTGGTGTAGAATTGTAGAACTCTATCTTGTACTCTTCACAAAAGCCTCTAAAGATTCTGTCGTCGAACTGAGTGCCGTTATCTGATATTAGGGCTTTTGGTATGCCAAACCGAGTGATGATGTCCTGCCAAACGAACTTCTTCACGTCTTTTTCCTTAATTGATGCTAAGGCTTCTGCCTCCACCCATTTTGTGAAGTAGTCGGTGGCTGCAAGAAAGAACTTCCTGTTGCCTAGTGCTGTTGGAAGTGGTCCTACTATGTCCAAGCCCCACATTACGAAGGGCCATGGGCTGGTTAAGGGTAGAAGTTCTCTGGCAGGTTGATGTATTTGGTGTGCGAACTTCTGACATTTCTCGCACTTCTTCACATATTTCTCTGAGTCTGCTTGCATGTAAGGCCACCAATATCCTTGCGAGATTGCCCTGTATGCTAATGACCTTCCCCCTTGATGGCTTCCACACACGCCTTCGTGTATTTCGAACAAGAATGCTTCAACTTTGCTAGGATAAACACACTTTAGGTACGGTCCCGAGAATGATTTTTTGTATAATGCCAAATATGGAGAGAGCCAAAATCACTACGATTTCGCTCTGATTCTGTTGGCCTCTTTCTTTTCTTCTGGTAGGATACCGTCTTTTAAGAACATTATGATGGGATCCATCCATGAGGGGCCTAGTTCGGCGCAACATACCTCTTCTGCTTCGGGGTCTTCAATGCTTGGTCTTGGTAGGTAGTCGATTAGCAATGGATGAGGGATGAAAGTATCTGCCATTGAAGCAAAGCCTGCTAATTCATCTGCTCTGCTGTTTTCCTCCCTACCGATTTGTTCTATCCTGATTACTTCAAATTTTTTGATTTCTGTTCTGACCAACTCTTGGTACTTAGCCATCCTGTCGTCCTTTGCTTCGTAATCGCTTGAAATTTGGTTTACCACCAGCTGTGAGTCACCAAAAACCATTAGCTCGGTGGCCTTCATGTAGAATGCTGATTTGAGACCTGTAAGAAGCGCTTCATACTCCGCTTCGTTGCTTGATGCTGGGAAGCCAAGGTTGACTGCTTGCTCCACAACTAGGCCGTCTGGTGAGATGAGGACTATGCCAAGTCCAGCGCCATGCCGGTTGGATGCCCCATCTACGAAGAGCTTCCACATCTCTCCAACGAACAACTTCCAGCAAGTGGAGGGGTCAGATGATGCCGTGGGGTCAAGAATGTTGCTGGTGTTCGTTCAAGGTCCATGCTTGCTGTCTGCCCCTTGCTATCTGATTGTATCAAGTCTTTATTTGTTGGTGAGTCTTGGCTTGGTGTAGCATGGTTTGCTTCTTCCTGACTTTCTTTACTCTGGCCTGTCTTGGGGTCTGACTGAGTATCCTGCGTCAGGGGTTGCGTTATTCCGGCATCAACTTCTATCCCTAGTTCGGTTGTGTTAGTCAGGTCGACTAGGCAGATATGATGACTTCCTGGGGTAAATTCTGCGACAAAGTCTGCCAAAGCTTGGGCTTTTATCGCGGTTCTGGGTTGGAACTTGATGTCGAATTGTCCCAACTCTACTGCCCACTTCAAGATTCGCCCAGAAAAGTTTGCCCTCTCAAACAAAGCTTTTAATGGGAAAGCTGTGAGGACGACTATGGTGTGGGCGTGAAAGTAGTGCGACAACTTTCTTGAGGCCATCAGTAAGGCTAAGGCCAGTTTTTCCAGTGGCAAGTACCTTGTTTCGGCGCCCAGCAATGTCCTGCTGACATAAAAGATGGGCAGATGTTAGATTCCTTCTGCACGGACCAACACTGCGCTGATTGCGTGCTGAGAGACTGCCAGGTACATGAAGAGTTCTTCTCCAATATTAGGGTGACAAGCAGCGGTGGAGAAGACATGTATTCTTTCAAGCTTTCCAAAGCACGGTCATATTCTTCATCTCACTCGAACTTGGCTTTTAAAGCTTGAAAAAATGGTCGTAGTCTGTCTGACGACCGGCTAATGAATCAGTTGAGTGCAGCTGCCATGCCGGTGAGATGCTGCACTTCTTTTACTGAGTTAGGCCTCTCCAGATCCTGAATAGCTTTGATTTGGGAGGGGTCTGCCTCTATACCCCGGTTGGTCACCAGGAAGCCCAGGAATTTGCCAGATCCTACACCAAACGCGCACTTAGATGCATTAAGGCGCAACTTGTGCCTCTTCAGAATCTGGAACATCTCACCTTGGTCCCTTAGATGGTCGTTCTTATCCTTGCTCTTGACCACCATGTCGTCGATGTAAGCCTCCATTGTTCTGCCTAACAACGGCTCGAACATCTTGGTGACCATTCTCTGGAATGTTTCCCCTGCGTTCTTTAGGCCAAAGGGCATGACCTTGTAGCAATACAGTCCTCTTGGAGTTGTAAAAGACGTGACCTCCTGGTCTGGTTCGTACATGGCGATCTGGTGGTAGCCTCTGTATGCATCAAGAAAGCTAAGTCGGTTGTGCCCCACCGTTAGGTCTACCAGTTGATCTATCCGTGGTAGGGGGAAGCTGTCCTTTGGGCATGCTTTGTTGACTGTCTTGTAGTCGACGCAGACACGCCATTTGCCATTCTTCTTTGGCACCACAACTGTGTTGGAAATCCATCTGGGGTAGTGTACCTCTCTGATAGCTCCTGCCTCTAGCAGATTTTCCACAGATGAAGTTAGGATCAATGCCTGGCATGTCGTATGGTGTCGAGGCGAACACTTCGTTGTTAGAGGTCAAAAATTCCAAGACCTCTAATCTCTCAGTCCTGGACAACGACGAACCGAGCAAAAAGAACTTATCCGAGTTCTTTTCATCTATTCTTACCTCTACCAAATCTTTCACCGCTTTTTGATTAGCTGCTTTGTCGACATCTGCGAACAGTTCATTACTCTCAGGTTCTTCCACCGAATGGACATATCCCTTGGCAGCGCGGCTGCCATTCACAGTGACAAAGCATTGCTTGGACATGATCTGGTCCCCGAAGACTTCTTCAATTACCCCGGCTTCGTTGGGGAACCGCATTACTTGATGGTAGGATGACGCTACCGATCGCATGGCATACAGCCATGTTCTTCCCAAGATTATGTTGTAAGTGGAAGGGACCTTCAACACCCAGAATTCCACTTGTTTTGTCACGCTTCCTGCTCTGACTGGTAGGATTATTTTGCCGACTGGCCATTCTGGCATTGAGTTGAATCCAATCAGGGGAGACACGACAGGTGCCAAGTCTTTGTCTTGTAGCTTCAATTGTTTGAATGTTTCGTAATACATTATCTCACATGAACTACCCTGGTCAATCAAAATTCGCTTGACGTCAAAATCCTTGACTCGGAGAGTGACAACTAGGGCATCATTGTGGGGACAATATATCCTCGCCAAGTCTCTATCTGAAAAAGACATGATGTTCGTGGCCTCTGTCTTTCCTTTTTTGATGGTAGGTTGTGCACTTAGTACCTCCCTTAAGTGCTCAGCCTTCTTGATCGACCCTTTGAGCTCGCATACACGCTCAGGTTCGAAGATTCCATGTATCACATTGATTACGCCTTGAGGTGGGGCGTCGATTGGCATCCCGTTGGGGTTATTGTGGTCCTGGGGGACTGGTTGCGTCCCTCCTTCAATGTATTTATCCAGGTGACCTACTGCCACCAACTCCTCCAGGTGCTGCCTCAATGGCATGCAATTTTCAGTGCGGTGCCCCTTTTCTTTATGGAAGGTGCACCGTGACCTTTCGTCGTAGTCCTTCTGAGCCTCTCCTAGCTTAGCAGGCCATCTGACGAAAGGTTCATTGCGTATCTCGCTTAGAATCCGGTAGATTGGCTTTTTGAATACTGTGGTAATGGCAGTGCGGACTCTCAACCATCTTTTATCCTGGTCTTCTTCGTTGTCCTGCCTGCCTCGTCCGTTTTTGCTCGGACGGTCTACCGTGTTGACCTTTGCTGAGGCCTTTTTCTCCGGTATTGCGGTCGTGCCAGATTTTGTTTTGGCACGGGCACCATCCTCTTCCACCCTAATGTGCTGGTGCACTCTTTCCATTAAGGCTTCCATTGTTAGGGGTGGCGTCATAGTGATTGAGTCCCTTAGTCTGTTCCCAACTGGAAGGCCCCTTTTGTATTGTGCGATGGCGAGATTGGTAGAACAGTCCCCAATCTGGTTAAAGGTCTCCCAGTAGCGACTATTGTATAATCTAAGTGTCTCCTTGTTGCCCATGTCAATGGAGAGAAGTTGGTCGATCTCCACTGGCGTTTTGGTGTTCGTTCTGAACCTTGTTACGAACGCCTCCGCCAATTGCGCCCAGGAGGCTATGCTGCCTTCTGGAAGTTTTTCGAACCAAGTCAAGCCTAGGTCACCAAGGCTGGATGGGAAGAGGATGCACATCAAAGCCTCGTTGCGTCGATATACCGCCATAACCTGGCGGAAGTGGCTTAGGTGCATGTAGGGGTCTGTCTTCCCCTCGTACGTGCTGAATTTGGGCTGAAGGAAGCCTGAAGGTAGGGGCGCATTTTCGATTACCGGAACGAACGGCGAGGTCTGCAGCCTCGCTAATGCTTTGTCCGTTGGTTCGTAAGCAGGGCGTGGTAATGGCATTCCAACCTCGACGCTTTCATGCGTCCGAGGAGCCAACCGCTGAAGGGCAGATACCCTGCGAGGATCGCGCGCCCCATTATCCTCCTTCCATCGTGCCCTTTCTTCCAGCACGGTCTGCAAGTCGGATGATCTTGGCAACTCCGTCTGCTTGGATGATGTCTGGTGTGTGCGCGAGGGCCGATAGGTGCTTTCCTCAGTATACGACCTCTCTGTCTTCGTTCTCTCAGACCTGGAGCGACGAGTCCTGGAGGTTCTGGATTGAGTATCGCCTGTCCTAAGGCTTCTACTCTCTGCTTGTAATGGTGTGGTATTCCTACCACGGTCTTCTGATTGGCGAGGGGGCGTCCTGCTTTTGCGCCGCTCTCCTGTCGCCACTCATTTTCCCTTCATCTGGCGCTTCATAATCTCCATGTCCGCCGCTATTCGTCGTATCAATTCGTCTTGCTCCTTCACGCGATCCTCCAGAACTTGAGGATCAATCCTTTGCCTTTGTCTGTCAGGACTTTGTGAACGAGAGTAACGGGGGCTGTTATTCCGCCTCCTTCTAGCATCTCTCCTGGGGTTATGTCGTTGGGGCTCTAAGTCCGCCATGGGAGGGACAGAAGGCAAACCTTCGCGCCTCCCATCTCCTTCTGGGGTTTGTCCATCAATGGCGGACTGCGGCAAATCTTCGTTATACGCCATTACTTTTTATTAGCAAGGAAAACTTAATCAAGAGGTTTTGTTCGTTTTGTTTATTCCCACAGACGGCGCCAATTGTACGGGAAAGAAATAAACCTTCTCGTATAATCCTGTTGATCAAGATTGCGCTCCTCCGTATGACGTCGCTTGACTCCCTAAAAACACAAACGTGAGCTAGTCGGCGGGTGTGTGCCGGATACCTCTCCGATGCCTAAGTCAGCAAGATAGACAAATAGAAAAAAGCTCTATGTATTCGGGAATCAAAGTTGTGTTACCTCTCCATAGGTGATGTTTGTGAGCTTTTGTAAGTTCCGCGTGGCATAATCCTAGTAGGACTCCTACTCCTCCATATAGAGTCCCCCTAGGATTCACACTCCTGAAAAATAATGCCTATCCTTCCACACCCCCTTCACTGCTTGAACCAAGTGAGATGGCTTTACCTCAGTAGGATGAACATACGATCGAAATAACACTGCTATGCCTAACTGGCTGGCAGGGCCGAGATAACTACTAGCTAGGCTCTTCCTGTCCCTGCTTCTACCTCGGCTTCGCATGCCAAGACCGAGCTATCCGTAGAAGAGTTAAGCCGAGCTAACCCAAAACAGTCCAGAAGAAGGTTTAGCTTACCTCGGTTTAAAGGATACGACCGGGCTAACCATACCGACCGTGGAGACCGGGCTATCTGCAACACTCTCTTGGACCGGGATAACAACAGGCTCTCTGGGACCGGACTAACTCTAATGCCTCCTAAGACCAGACTAACTTCAAAGCCTTTTTACTCAGCCCTTCGCATTGCGGCCGATAACGGCCTATTGCCCAGCTCGGCCCAATTTTTACATAAATTACCCTCCCAACATCCATAGATAGTCCCAAGTCATGTGGGGACGACATGTTAATGTGGTGCATGACATATATGTGATTATGAGATCTTGTTAGCCACTTGTCAAAGTGATAATGTGTTTAATCAGTATCTGGAACTGATTACTCTAGTTGGATAACAATGTGATATGTTCTATTGGATGTACCATTATTATGTTCGGATATGAGGATGATTATGTTATGATCTGTTTTATGATTATGAAATGTTCGGAATTCGTTCACTAACCTTTTTACCTTAATGTTATTCACTGGACTTTAGCTCACTGTGTGCATATATATGTATAGGTGAGCGTTCTAGAGATCAGGCCTGAAGACTTTTGTCTGGACTTCTGTTTTGTAAAGCCAACCATTGCACCTCCCGTGGAGGTTCTGAATATGTTCTGTGCTCAAGGCCTTATGATTGACTTAACTTTTGTTTTCTCTGTTAAGGTTTAAGACAAGTTTTTGTATATGGAGTTTAATCACTTCTTACTTGACTATAATGTGTGTGGGTATAATGTGAGAATGACTTTTGGACATTGTATATAAAGTTAAAAATCTCTGTTTTATGTAAGTCAGCACAGCTCATTGGACGATTATATATACCCTTATTTTGTGATTCTATTTCAGAGGTCGTAGGTAATCTTAGGATTACTGGCCGGTTACAGCACTAAACCTATAGGAGCGAGCTTGGATCATGACATTTGCGCTACAGAAAGAGAGATTGAACAAAAAGAGGGCTGCATTCGGGACTTGTAGTGCCGCGCAGAAAAGGCCGAGAGCGAGCTAAGAAAGGCCAAAGCTATCGAGACGTAATCGGTGGGTCAGACGAACCCAGTCGTGACGGACAGAGTAAACCAGCGCCTGCATGATTATGCCATAACCGATCGGGATACAGCAAGCATGTTCGCAAAAGAGGCGATGAGAATGCAAGCCTATGAGCAAGCTTTTTCGACGACCGAAAGATCGACATTGAGTAGACCAAGGAAAAGTTGGCGGATGACGTTTGCTGATGTGAGAATCGTGGCTTTAAGCATGAATGGATTAAGGCTTTACAAGCCGCAGGTGTCGATTCGGCGTCTTCGTTGTACCAAAATTACAAGTTCCCCTTCGAGGCTTATGGGGCTGAAAAGACTGATGACGAAGAAGAAAGTGCCGACCAAGAAAAGGCCTAAATAATCAGAAAGACATTGTATTTCTTAGTCTGTCGATACCTATGTATTTGTATATATTGTTGAAAAGAATAAATATCCTTTGTGCGTATTTGTTTGATATTTTGGTTGTCCTTGTCAGAAATATGTGTTTGTGGTCCCATGCCATCTTTTGCTCTTGGTTTATTAATGCACCTTTAGAATTGTTTTTCTATTAACCGTTGCAGTTTAATTACTAACTTTTGTCGATTTAAGCAATGCTAATATAATCAACCTTGCAATGAATGCTCTGAATTTGGTGCCAATCGTGATCATGCACGAAAAGTGTTCCAAATTTGGAGTTTTATTCTTTAGTTTGGCCTATTGTGATCACGTACGAAAGGCGCTCTAAATTCAGAGCCTTATTCTTTGGTTTAGCCTATCGTGAACATGTACGAAAGGTGCTCCGAATTCGGAGTCTTATTTGGCCGATCATGATCAAGTACAAAAAACGTTCCGAATTCAGAGTCTTATTCTTTGGTTTGGCCAAACGTGATCATGCACGAATGGCGCTCCGAATTCGAAGTCTTGGTTTTGGCCAATCGTGATATACACGAAGGGCACTCCGAATTTGGAGGCTTTTTGCGCCCAAAAGAGAGCATGCACGAAGGGCGCTCTGAATCTAAAGGCTTATTCTGCCTAAACGTAAGCATGAACAAAGGGCGTTCCGAATTCGGAGTCTTGGTTATGGCCAATCATGATATACACGAACGGCGCTCCGAATTCAGAGGCTTTTTTGGCCCAAACGTGAGCATAAAAGAAGGGCACTCCAAATCTGGAGGCTTATTCGGCCCAAATGTGAGCATGCACGAAGGGCGCTCCAAATTCAGAGTCTTGGTTATGGCCAATTATGATACACATGAAGGGCGTTTCGAATTTGGAGGCTTTTTCGAGCCGAACATGAGCATGTATGAAGGTCACTCCGAATCCAGAGGCTTGGTTATGGTCAATCGTGATACACGGAAGGCGCTCCAAATTCGGAGTCTTGGTTATGGCCAATCGTGATACACACGAAGGGCGTTCCGAATTCGGAGGCTTTTTTGGCCCAAACGTGAGCATGCACGAAGGGCACTTCGAATCCGAAGGCTTGGTTATGGCGAATCATGATACACGAAGGGCGCTCCGAATTCAGAGGCTTTTTCTGCCCAAACGTGAGCATGCATGAAGGGCACTCCGAATCTGGAGGCTTATTCAGCCAAACGTGAGCATGCACGAAATGCGCTCCGAATTCAGAGTCTTGGTTATGGCCAATTATGATGTACACGAAGGGCACTCCAAATTCAGAGACTTTTTCGGCCCAAACGTGAGCATGCACGAAGGGCGCTCCGAATCCAAAGGCTTATTCAACCCAAATGTGAGCATGCATGAAGAGCGCTCCAAATTTGGAGTCTTGATTATAGTCAATCGTGATACACACGATGGACGCTCTGAATTTGGAGTCTTTTTCAGCCCAAACGTGAGCATGCACGAGGGGCACTCCGAATCCGAAGACTTTTTCGGCCCAAATGTGAGCATACGTGAAGGGTGCTCCAAATTCAGAGTCTTAGTTATGGCCAATCGTGATACACACGAAGGGCGCTCCAAATTCAGAGTCTTTTTCGGCCTAAACGTAAGCATGTACGAATGGCGCTCCGAATCTGGAGACTTTTTCGACCCAAACGTTAGCATGTATGAAGGGCGCTCCAAATTCAGAGTCTTAGTTATGGCCAATTGTGATACACACGAAGGGCGCTCCGAATTCGGAGGCTTTTTCGGCCCAAATGTGAGCATGCATGAAGGGTGCTCCAAATTCGGAGTCTTAGTTATGGCTAATCGTGATATACACGAAGGGCGCTCCGAATTCAGAGGCTTTTTCATTATTTAACCATTTTCAATCAGACAACAATAAAAAAAGGCATACTGTATTGCTAAATACGTGGATCCATACATGTTTGTATAGCAGCAAAAATTAGAAACGAACTAGCATGTCGTGCAAGTTGGCTTAATGACAAAATTTATGCAAGTGGGTTAAATTCCAGGGGCGTGGTAACTTCTACTAGCCATGCCTGATAGCCGATACGCCCCCGTCCCGGCAATCGAATCAATCTGGTAAGGACTATCCCAGTTGGGGCCTAATTTACCGTCTACTGGATTTTTAGTAGCAAGAAGCACTTTATTGAGGACCAGTTCTCCAGGTGCATAACGACGCAACTGCACGCGCTGGTTATACGATATGGCGAGCTGTTGCTGATACTACACCATGTACGCAAAAGCACGATCTCGGCATTCCTCAATCAAAATCAGATCCAAGGCCAACATCATGTCATTACGCCCTATGTCAAAAACCTTTGATTTCAATGTAGGTAGGCCAATTTCAAGAGGGATAATAGCCTGTGTCCCAAAGCACAAGGTGAACGGCGTTTCTCCAATAGACCGCCTCGGAGTGGTGCAATGAGCCCACAATACACTGGGTAACTCTTCAACCCACTTTCCTTTGGCCTTCTCCAATTGTTTCTTGATACCGTCCAGGATTACTTTATTAGAGGCCTTAGCCTGACCGTTGCTTTACAGGGTACGCCGGTAAGGAAAAATAGGACCAGATACCATATGTATTGCACAACTCCCGATAAATGCCATAATCGAATTGGGTGCCGTTGTCGGATACCAGTACTCTCGGTATGCTAAATCAAGTTATAATGTTTTTTCATACAAAGTGTTTAACGTTGACATCTCGGATATGTGCCAATGCCTTTACTTCGACCCACTTTGTGAAATAGTTTGTTGTGACAATTAGGAATCGTTTGTTTCCTGGAGCTCGCGGTAATGGTCCGACGATGTCAAGTCCCTATTGAGCAAATGGCCAAGGACTAGTAACGGAATTTAATTCTTCAGCAGGCAGATAAGTTATAAGGAAAACTTTTGGCATTGTTCGCATTTCTTTACGTAGTTCTCGGCATCAGTACGCATGGTCAGCCAATAATATCACTATGTTATGGCTCGGTGAGCCAATGAGCATCCTCTAGAGTGAGCACCATAACTACCTTTATGTATTTTGGCCAAGAAGTCCTCAACTTTGTCTGGGTGAACACATTCCAAATACGGCCTAAAAAGAGATTTTTTGTATAGCTTTCCCTGCAGATCCAGATAATATCGCAGGGCTTTAGTCCATAATTTGTGGGCTTCTTTCTTATCAGTTGGGAGCTACTCTGAGGAAAGAAATAGGGTGATAGGGTTCATCCAACTCGGTCCTGACTCAATGATGTTAATTTAAACTGTTTCAGAATAAGTGATGCTCGGCTCTGGGACAAACCCTACTTCGATGGTTCGTTTGATTTCTGAGTTAATGGCAGAAGCTAGGCAAGCAAGGGCATCTACATGCCTGTTCTGATCCCGGGTTATCTGATTCAGCTCATGGTGGTCGAATTTCATAAGCAAGGAATTCGCCGTTTTCATGTAGGCTGTCATTCGATTATTTTTAGCCGCATATTCCCCTTTCAACTGGTTGATGACCAACTTTGAGTCACAGAAAACATGTAACCGCCGTGTACCAAGATGAAGTGTGTCACGAAGGTCGGTTAGCAATGCTTCGTATTCGACCTCGTTATTTGATGCATTAAAACCCAGTTTGACTGCCTGTTTGATTATTGCCCCTTCGGGGGTCGTGATTACTACGCCTGCCCCGCTGCTACATTGGTTGGATGATCCATCACAATACATTTGCGAAATGTCTCCAACATACATTCTTCAGTCAGGTCGAGGTTGAAGGTGGACTTGATCAGACTTGAAGTCGGCATGGCATCCTGTGAACTTGGTTACAAAGTTGGTCAGCACCTGCCCAATGGCTGTTTCTAGCCAAAAACTGGATGTCATACTGGCCGAGTTCCAAAGCCCATTTAGAGACTCGCATTGATACTTCCGCTCTACGGAGCACTACTCCGAGAGGATAATCCGTTAATACCCCTATGCTATGAGCCTGAAAATAGTGCATCAGCTTTCTGGTGACCACCACGAGAGCTGGGATGAGTTTTTCTAGTGGTAGGTATCGTGTTTCGGCGTCAACCATTGCCTTGCTTACATAGTAGATTGGTCACTACTCCCCAAGTTCTTCCTTTAATAACACGGCGCTGTCCGCCCGATCGGATATCGCCAGATACAAGATGAGCAGATCACATGGCGATGGGGTTGCCAAGAATGGCACTGAACGGAGATAAGTTTTCAAGCCGTCTAGCACGGCCTGGTACTCTGGTGTCCATTCAAATGCTTTGCCCTGCCGAAGTGTGTGAAAAAATTGTCAGCAGCGATTTGAGGAACGGCTAATAAACTTATTGAGGGCGGAGGCCATTCTCATCAACTTCCGAACTTCTTTAGCTAACTGAGGGGAGCCGAGTTCTAGAATTGTTGTGATCTGCTTCGGGTTGGCCTCTATTCCGCAATGGTTCGCAATATAGCTGAAAAACTTGTCAGATCCGATGCCGAATACGCATTTTGAGGCATTCAGTTTCATCTCATACTTTCGGAGAATGCTGAAGGTCTTTATTAAATCGGCTAGATGGGTGTGCTTTTCCTTGGATTTCACCACCATGTCATCGATGTATACTTCCATGGTGCGGCCGAGTTGGTCCCTAAACATAGTGATAACCAGCCTTTGGTATGTTGCCCTCGTATTCTTCAGTCCGAAGGGCATGACCTTGTAGCAATAGGTTCCCCTTGGGGTGAGGAATGCGGTCTTTTCCTAATCCTTTGGGTGCATGACAATTTGGTGATAACCCCTGTAGGCATCCAAGAAGCTCATACGCTGATGATGCACCGTTGCGTCCACAAGTTGGTCGATTCTGGGAAAATGAAAGCAATCCTTGGAACAGGCCTTATTAAAGTCCATGAAATCCACACAGACGCGCCAAGATCCATTTTTCTTCTTTACAACTACGGTGTTGGATAGCCATGTGGGATAAGTTACTTCACGAATTGCCCCGACATCAAGTAACCTGTCAACTTCATCAACAATGGCCGATGAATGCTCCGCGGCTAACCGCCTACTTTTTTGAATGATTGGTTTGACTTTTGGGTTGACATTTAAATAGTGCTAGGCCACAACTAGATCCACCATCGACATTTCATATGGTGTCCATGCAAGCACGTCGATGTTGTCGAGTAAGAAGGAAACCAGCTCGCGTCTTTCAACTTTGTTTAGGGAAATGCCGATCATAAAGAACTTGTCAAGATCCCTATTGACTTCGATCCGATCAAGGTCTTCAGTTTCTTTCTCGCTGGGGGTTTTCCCAATGTCTTCGAGGCTTTCTTGATCCGGTACTTCAATTGAGTTCACTTCTAATTCCTTTGACCTTTTTGCAGTAGTAATAAGATAGCATGCTTGTGCTGATTTCTGAGAGCCCCAAATTTGCTCAATGTCATATTCTGTTGGAAAGCGGAGTAGTTGATGGTAGGTGCTTGGCACAGCTTGCATAGCATGTAGCCAGGTCCTTTCCATGATAAGATTGTATGGTGACAGGAGTTTGGCCACCAGAAATTCTACGTCAACTGATTTGGTACCCGCCTGTGCTGGTAGTGTGATCTTGCCCAAAGGGTACTCGGGGTTGGTGTTGAAGCTGAACAGTGGGTAATCAGCCGGTAACAGATCCAAATTAGTGAAGCTGAGTTTAATGAATGTCTTGCAATACATTATTTCTGAGGTGCTTCCTTGATCGATGAGAACAAGCTCGACCTGTGAATCTGTTCACGCGTAGCTCGATGACTAAGGGATCAACGTGGGAAAGAGTTACTCCATCTAGGTTGGTGGCGTCGAAGCTAATCTTGCCAGTCTCATGGGGTCGTTTGGCTGGTGTGACTGGAGGGGCTAGATTGCAACTGAATTGTATGTATTTGGGCTGGCGACGGTAGGCTGTATATCATGTGAATTACACCAAGTGGAGGTGAATTCGGCCGTAAAGTTACCATGTTCAGTGAATTGTTCTTTTGGATATGTTGCGCCAGCCAACCGTCTCGCACTAACTCCTCCAGGTGGTCTTTCAGTGCATAACAGCTGTCAGTGTCGTGGCCATAGTCTTTGTGATATTCCTACCGCATATCCCTCTTTCTAGTATCAAGGGGCCCCATCATCTTGGACGGCCACTTAAAGAACGAAAGATGTTGGACTTTGAGTAGGATCTTACTGATCAACTCCGCCAATTCAGTATACTTCTTGTTCGAACGTCTGGTGCGCCTGCTATTCACTTGATACTATTCATTCGAATAGTGCGAACACTACCCGTTTTGATTGGCGCGAATTACGCCAGTTGTCTCGTTTAGCCCGAATTCGAGGTTCAGGGCTCCTTGGTGGCACAGCGCTTATCAGCTGAACTCGACCAGATGGCGCCAATTTAACAACTTTCTGTCCGGCCTTGACGCGGAGGGCATCGTCTTCCACCTTGCAATACTCCTCAACTTTTTTCATTAGTACCCAGATTGTTTTGGGAGGCCGTCTGGTCAACGAACTTCAGAGAGGACTATTGGGATGTAACGCCATCTTAAAGGCGGTAATGGCTATGGAATCATTGCAGGCATCACCCACCAAGTTGAAACACTTCCAATAGCGCGCCGAATACTCACGAAGGGTCCCTTTTGGGTTAATTTGCATCGCCCAGAGAGAGTCGGCTTGCTTTGGATGAACCTCGTTGGTGATGAATCTTGCCCTGAAGGATTTTTGGAGCTGATGAAAGCTTTTTATTGACATCGGCTCCAATTTATAGTACCATCTGATGGCCAATGGTCCCATGCTACTTGGAAACATTCGACATATGAGGGCTTCATCATCAGTATGCAACATCATTGCTTGTTTGTAATGACAAATGTGGTCCGTGGGGCCTAACTTTCCGTCGTACAGGGTGAATGTCAGTGCTTTGAACTTTTTAGGCAGCACAACCCTTGCAATGCGTCGTACGAAAGGGTTGTGCCTGTCCTCCTCATCCGAACCATCACTTTCTTTCTTTCGCCTATGTCGTACATACGAACTTCCCTCGGATGAGCTGGATACATCAACTCGCCCCTTCTTTCTGAGTTCTTGAGATGGCAAAGTCAGAATCATTGCCACTATCATGTTTCCGATGTCAACACCGTCGATCATCCTTCTTCTTCTCTAGCAATCGACCCTAGTCATGACGTGCGGCCTGTTGGGATTTGGCTACCTCCAAGGCCAATTCCTTACGTAAGTGCTCGTTATCGGCCGCCATATCTTCAGACATTGTTCGTTCTGTTTTGCTTGATCCATGATCGTCTGCATAGTCTCTTGCATAGAGATTGAGGGTGAATTTTGAGCTACTGGGTCAAAAGTTCAGGGCCCTTCGCGCAGTGATATTCTCCGGTCTAAGCATGTTTCTTGGAGTAACATCATCCCTTGGTGTACCATCATCAGCAACGAGCGAAGGATCATCTATTACACCTGTCATGAACACACTTGAGTATTCTCATAGACGGTCCCAATTATGGTAAAAGGGGTTTTAGGAATACTCTTGGATCTAGGTAGACGCTCTTGATCCGCTGGTTGCTACCTGAAAAAAAGAATGAACACTCCGGACGAGGGTACCGGAGTTAGTACTCCGACAGACAAGTCTGTATCCTCTCAAGTTTTTACTTCTATTTTAAGTTATCTCATTCGTTTTCACATACCTCAGTTTGGCTGAAGCTCCTCATTTTTATACTGCACTCTAGGGGCCCACTTTCCCATCATCACCTTTCGTCATCACATCTGGAAACCCCAGATGTGCCAGAAGAATTATAGAATACTCGGCCCTCGGATATATTCTACTCGGCCTTGGTTTTTCAAATGGGTTTGGTCATGCCGAGTTATCCTCGCTAGTCTTCTCGGCTCTTAGCATCCTCTTTGAGCAGCTCGAGCAGTCACTTTTACTCGGCCCCCACAATAGCATATTTTAAGAGTTTATTTTTTTCTAAAAAAGAAATAAGTATACTTTTTGACTTTTTATGAAAAAATGTACAAAAAAAAAATAGAGAAATGATGTGACATAGAAAAAAGATTAAAAGATTAAAAAAATAAATAAAAACAAATTGTGGTAATATAGGGGATGCCAAATAATACCTAACTTTACTTATTTTATATGGATACTATTTGATAAATGCTTACTTTCTATATATTTTCCATCGAAAATTCAGATAATTCACAAGCCTAATACTTTGTGTAAATTCAAATAATGCATAAATCTAATACCAATTTTGCATAGACTCTATTTAAGAAATGTTTCTTTCACAAACACCAATTTGAGTTTTACATAAAATCTAACTACAAAACCTTTCTATATGGATTATACTTGATTGTAAAAAATTTTTCTACATTATTTTATATAATCACGACTCAAAGGAGGAAAAAATCTATACAACAAATGATACTCTAGAAGAACTTTTGAAATTTGGATTTACTGCTTGAATTACTTTCTCAATTGCTGAACAGTAAGTTCCGTTCTATTTTGATATCATATTACAGATGATTAATTACTTCACACACTGAAATGTAACTATCGTTCGGATATTTTCATTTATTTCTTCTTCTTGGGTTTAGATGTTGTTATGAGATTCTTTCTTGATTAGTCTTTGTTAAATTTATTTTATATAGTTGATATTTTAATTTAATTAAAAATGTTTATTTTACAATCTTATAATCTAGGACAAATTTTATTAAACCCCCTCAAACTATGGGCCATTTACAGTTTACTCCCCTAATATTTTAAACCTAACAATTACCCTCTCAAACTATTTGAATTTAAATAGTAAATCTTTTTATTAGTCATTTGTTAGATATTTGGATGAAAATTTGTCAAGTGTTGTGCACATGATGATTATGTTAAATTTTTACAAAAGATAAAGGTAATTTGGTTATAAAATTTAATATAATCATCATGTGCACAATACTTGAAAATTTTCCATCCAAATATCTAACAAATGACTAACATAAGGATTTAATGTTCAAATTTAAATAGGTTGAGGGGAGTAATTGTTGAGTTTAAAACAATAGGGGTTAAAGTGTAAATGGCCGATAGTTTGAGGGGATTTAATACAATTTGCCCTATAATCTAATATATATATATATATATATCATATAAAATCATTATAAGATAATCCAATTACAACATATTTATATTTAATTTTTTTCAATAAATTTTATATAGTTTCTATTTCTACATATTTTTATTTTCTAAATGAATATGAAAGAAAATTAAATATTTAGAATTAATTTTAATTTTATATTACTCATTCTTTCTCTAATTTAACTATTATTTTTAATATCAAAATAAGTATTTATTCTACTAATCTTATAATTAATATATATCATACAAAATTATTATATGATAATTATACTTTTATAATACGATAAAACTAAAATTCTCAAAATACACAAATAATTTAAGTAAAATTAATATATGCAAGTATTCAAGTAAATACTTTTATAGAACGATGATGTCAATATTATCAAAATAAAGAATTAAAATCATATTTTAATTTTAAATTAAAATTAAAATTATTTTTTTAACACACATAATACTGTCAAATATATATATATATATATTTTAAAATAATACGTGCACTATATAGGTCAACTATTAGTTAAATAAATCTCATCTCACAAACAAGTACTCCAATTAGTTCCAAATTTTTTCTATTAATCTGTTAAGTTCTATTAGTGGAGAGTTTTTTTCCGTGTAATCCTATTTTCGATTTTGGTAGTATTTTAGTGGACGACTATACCATTTTATTAATGTGATAAGTATGATGTGACACTCCAATGTGGCATGTATTAATCTGACATTCCAACGTGCCGGATATAATTGACACTTCAAAAAAACTAAAAATTCCTCAATGTACTTTTCTCAAATGTGACAACGTGACGGGGTATGATGTGACACTCTAAATCTTTTACTAAAAAAAAAAAACGAAAAACCCCTCAATGTACTTTTCTCAAATGTTCAACATAGCGGATATAATGTGACACTCCAAAAAAATTAAACACTCCTTAATATACTTTTCTCAAATTTGACAACGTGACGGGTATAATGTGACACTTCAAAAAAATTAAAAACTCATCAGTGTATTTTTTTCAAATGTAACAACGTGGCGGGTACGATATGACATTCTAAAAAAACTAAAAACTTATTAGTATATTTTTTTTTAAATATGACAACGTGGCCAAAATGTAACAATGTGACTAGTATGACGTGACACTCTAAAAAAATTAAAAAATCATTAGTATATTTTTTCTAAATATGACAACGTGACGGATATGATGTGGCACTCCAAAAAAAACAAAAACTCATTAGTATACTTTTTTCAAATGTGACAACGTGACGGGTATGATATGACACTCTAAAAAAAACTAAAAATTCATTAGTATACTTTTTTCAAATGTGACAACATGACGAGTATGAAGCGACACTCCAAAAAAACTAAAAACTTATTAGTGTACTTTTTCTAAATGTAACAATGTGATGAGTATGATGTGACACTAAAAAAATTAAAAATTCGTTAGTGTATTTTTCCTAAACATAACATATGACACTCTAACGTAGCGAGTATGAAATGACACTGTAAAAAATTAAAAATTCCTTAGTGTATTTCTTCCAAATGTGACACTCCAACATAGCAGATATGATATGACACTAAAAAATTCCTTAATATACTTTTTTTCAAATGTGACACTCTAATGTGGTAGGTAAATGAGTCATTATATATCAAAAAGGACTATATAGATTACAAAAAAAAAAAAAATGTGGGATTACATGAATTACAAGTTCAAAATATAAGACTTATTGATCAATCTCTCTATATATAAACCCATCATATATTTTGAAATTTTATATAATTTAATAATTATGCATGTTCCAAATTAAAAACGAAATGTTTTGTGTAACACTTAACTCGTGTGTTATATAATGCCCATTAAATAGTAAATATTAATGTACGACGTCAGACGCCGCAGGTTCTATAAGCTAATGTTGTTTGAAACAAAAATTAAAAAAAAATAAAAATGAAATTTAGAGCCAAAGAGTCGTTCGTCCCCAAATATGACGATATCTTAATAGTGTTGTAATAAATAATTTTGCCGCCCATACCATTATTAGGCACTTCTTCTTTTTTTTTTTTTTTTTTTATTCAAAAAAAGTTTAGGAGGGAGGGAGGCTATCTCATTCCAGGGTCAGGGAAAACGTTACGCAATATCGCTCCACCAACAAAGGACTACCGGCAGCGGGACTCAAACCTAAGCCAAATGGGCGAAGGGGACGCTCCTTACCAACTAAACAACCCTTGTTGGTCATTATTAGGCACTTCTTCACCACTAATTTTTGTTTTTGTTTTGTTTTTGCTTTTGTTTTTTGTTTTTTATTTTTTTTGGAGTGGTAGGTGTATATAGGAGTCTTTTGGAAAGCTGGTAAAAAGTGAACTTCCAACTTTTTATCTATTTTGAGTCATATCACCTCTCATATAATTCAACCAAAAAAAAACAAAATAAACTAAAAAAGTCAAAAAATTAATTTTTTACCAATTTTTCAAGACACCCCAAACATTCGCTTTCACCGACCCAACAGACATCACCCCACCACCTTCTTCCACACATTATGTGTAAAAATTTTGATGGTATATCATTCTCCCTTGCATCACTCATTCAAATGTATCTAGCCCATTAAACTTCCAAATTACCCAATTCAAGAAAAATTTCTTGGTGATCTCTTATACAGTTGCACGTGGATTCTATGAAAGGATAAGAACAAAAGGTGAATCTCAATTATTTGATCATGTATTGCGGAGGTTGGGGTTTGGAATATATATATACTATAGAAGATGGGCAAACCCACATGGCTATACTTGAAATACGCAATTACATGAATTGACAGATATATTCGAATTTTAGGACAGTTTAGAAATAGAAAAATTCCTGGTAGCTCGAATTCCGTGGTCCGAATTCGGCTCGAAACTCAAAACGGTCGTTTTGAATTTCGAATTTTTTTTTTTTTTTCTTTTTCTTTCGCTTCTTTCTCTTCCTTTCTTTCTTTCTTTTCTTCTTCTTTTTCGTTGAACCAGGCAATACAGGCGAGAGAGAGAGGAGAGGAGAGGAGAGGAGAGAAGGGCCCCTGCCGCCGCCGATCGTCGCAGCAGCTCCGATCGTCGCAGCCCCACCGTAGCTCATCGCAGCCCCGACTCCTCCTCCTCCTCCAGCCCCATTTTTATGGCCCCCTCCTCCTCCTCCTCCTCCTCCCTCCTTCTTCTTCTTCTCTTCTTCCTCTGCTCCGAATTCGAGCCAAATTCGAGCCTCCAAATTCGAGCTACGAATCGGAGCCGTTAGAAATAATTATAAAAAAAAAAAATTTGTGACATCCACACCAACAACATTATATAACATAATATATAATATATATACATATATAGTTATATATTGAAAAATTCTACATCATGTGTTCCAGTTATAGATGTTTTTAATTTTTTATTATAACTTATTATATTGTTAATTATGACTTAGTTCCATTATAATGTTAATTATGAGTCATTGCGATATTGATTGATATTATTTTAATTATGATTTAAAAGATTTTTAATTATACATTATATGATATTTTTTTATGACTCAAATTTTTTTTTTTTTTTAATTATGACTGAAAATAATTCAATCATTACATTTGTGATAATTAAACCCACAAATGTAATAATTTACT